>RJWM01011634.1:0-32681 GCA_004363535.1 Dasyprocta punctata | reverse complement strand
AATACAAACAGCAAATAAATACATGAAAACATGTTCATCATCACTGGTCGTTCGAGAGATTCAAATTAAAACAGCACTGAGATTTCACTTCACCCCAGAAAGAATGGCTAGATTAAAAAATCAACAAATAACAAATGCTGGAGGGGCTGTGAGGAAAGGAACCCTTCTACACTGTTGGTTGGAATGCAGACTGGTGCAACCACTGTGAAAATCAGTGTGGAGATTCCTCAAAAATCTAGGATTTGAGGTCCTATTTGACCCAGCTATTCCCCCTCTGGCTATTTTCCTGAAAGAATTAAAAGCATCATACCACAGTGATATATGGTGCACCCATATTTATAGCAGCACAGCTTATAATAGCCAGATCTTGGAAGCAACCTAAATGCCCATTGACTGAGGAATGAATAAAATGATGTGGTATTTCTACACAATGGAGTACTACTCAACCATAAAGAATGATAAATTGAACACTTGTGTAGGTAAATGGATGCGTCTTCAGAACAAACTTATTAGTGAAATAAATAAGACACACATATGTAAACATCCTATTCTTTCATTAGTGTGACAAACTGAAAGAAAAAAACAAGTATATGTGTAAGTATATGTGTATAAAAATAGTTAAGATAGTTTAAAAAAAAAGAGACATAATGGCCCCCTTAGTCATCCACATGGCCTGTTCAAAAGCAGATTCAATACTTCCCCTCACTGAACACCTCCGCAGGTTCTGCCTTCCCTTCTACACCTTGTCCTAGTCTTTTTGTCCCGGAGATAATGACCTCAGCCAAAGCAAAGACCCAGGTCATAACTGCCTTTAGTTTAACCAACCCACTGTGAGCCACTTTGAGTTGACTTTTGTATGTCTTAAGAAATTTTTAATGTGTATAAGGTTTGGTTTTTTTTTTTTTTTTTTGCATGTGGATATCCAGTTGTTCCAGTTTATTTATTGAAGGTACAATCCTTTCTCCACTTAGTTGCTTTTGCACCTTTGTCAGAAATCAATTGTCTGTTATGTGGATATCTATTTTGGGACTTCATGTTGCCACCTTGGTGGTTTGTCTATCTTGATATCAATACTGTTTTGTCATGATTAATGTAACTTTGTGATAGGTCATGTGATTGGGGAGGGTTAGAACTCTAACTTTGTTCCTTTATCAAAGTTGTTTAGACTATTCGGAGTCTTTTGTATTTCTACAAAGATGTAAGAGTCAAAATGTTAATTTTTATAAAAATAATATTGGCATTTTGAAAAAGAGAATATTCAGTGCAGTGTTTATGTAGTGATGAAAGCAAAAATTCTTGTCTTTTCATGATGTTAAAGATGAAGTAGTCACTTATTTATTTATTTATTTTTGTCCTGGGGATCAAACTCACAACCTCATGCTTGCCAGGCAGGCACTTGTGCTGCTGAGCTATAACCCTGGCACATAAAGTATTCATTTCTTTCACCTATGAGCATGATATTAGCTGCGGATTTTTATGCAAGCACTTCAGCACATTGAGGAAATTATTTTTAATTTCTTATTTGTTCAGTGACTTTATCATTAAAGAAGTTTGGATTTTTCAAATTTTTCTGTTATTTCTATTCACATATTCTTTTTCAAAAAGTTATGGAGGTGGGTTACAATAATTTTATATTTGAATATTAAATGAATATTGTATTTCAGGGATAAATTCTAGTTGTCAGTAATTTATAATTTCTTATAAATATTTTCAAATTTAAATTGCTTAAGTGGTATGGAAAAATACAGTGAATGTTTTGATTTGTTAGGCTTTATTATACTACAAGTTACATTGCCATTAATTCTTCCCTTACTTCAAACACAAATCCTGTTGTGTTGCTGCCTTCTGAAGCAATTCCTGATATCCTCTTATATGTCTTTAGTAGTGCTGTTCCTTGCTCACTTCATATCTTAAACACATTCAAAATGTTTAACTTTCATGATCATTAAACCTTGAGGAACAGCCAGAAGTTGCACTGTACTACAGCTCGGGAATAAGGTGGATTGTGACACACTGTAATGTTTTTATTTGACCGCAATTGCTGTAAACATTTGATGAATTAGTCATGACCAAAAACACAGTGAGGGGCAGGAATATAACTCAGTGGCACAGCTCCTGCTTGGCAAGTGCAAGGTCCTAAGTTTGACTCCCAGTACAAAAAAAAACAAAACAAAACAAAAAATGATTAAACTTAAATATTTATTGTAACAAAAGGCACATTGTCATCAATCCCCATCAAAATACTCAGCATGCTCCCACTACTCTCACACTCTCTTATACCGGTATTCTTAACAATGTGTATTCTGTTGTAATTCTTTTTTAAGTTTAAGTGTTCACTATAATTGTCTGTCACTCCATGGATACTGTGTTTTGTTGAAGATTTTGAAATCTATGCTTTCCTAGTGATATATTTGATTTTGGTATCAATATAATTCAGACCTCTGAATAAATTTTTAAGTATTTTCTCTTCTTCTAATTTTTGGAAGATAAAAATATATTCCTTAAATATTTAGTAAATTAAACAATTTATATATCTGGACTTTGCTTTGTCAAGCAATTTTAAATTAGTAATTCATTCAACTACTATATTTGTCAAAACCAATTCAGATTTTTATTTTTCACTATTTATTTATTTATTGGTTTATTGAGACAGTGTGTCCCCTTTATTTTACTCATCAGTTTATTTTACTCATCAGTTTATCTACATTTCAGGTTTCTCCTATAAGAGGAATCATTTAATATTTAACTTTCTGTGTCTCACTTAATTTATCTAACATTATGAGTTCAAGTCCCATCCATTTTCCTGCAAAGCATATATTTCATTCTTCTTTATGCTTGAATAATTTTCCATTGTTTATACAAACCACATTTATTCCTTTGTCTATTGATGTGAATTTAAGATGTTTCCAGAACTTAGGTAATAAGAATTGTGCTGCTATAAACATGGATATACATATATCACTACAAACATAAATAGGCAAGTGTCACTATCATGCCTCTAACTGTTTTGAAATATATCCAGGAGAGCTGTAGCTGGGTTAAATGCAATTTCTATTTTTAGTTTTTTGGTAAATGTTCATACTGATCACATAATGGTTACATTCATTTACATTCCTACCAAAAACATAGTAGGGATTATTTTTCTCCACATCTGGGCTAGAATTTTTGTTTGTTGTGTTTTTGATGAAAGCCATCAAAAATGAAGTCTAAGAGTTGTTTTGATTAACATTTTTCTAATAGCTCAACAAAATGAATAATTTCTCATGCTCTGATTGACCTTATTTTAAATTATAAAGCATGTTCCGATAAATAAAAAGAACTGAAAAAAGCATTTTTCTAAATTTTAAAGTAAAAAAATTAAAATGATGATACAGATTTTCAAAGCAAAATAATATGAAATTAACAATGGTTAATATATTGTATGTTATTATCTTCAAAAGCAGTTGTTCAGGTTACAAGACATAGACATAAAAAAAACCATCAAACAATCAAATAATGGAAGTACAAACCATTCTTTTTGATGAACGAATAGAGATTAGTTGTAGAATTATGTACACACACAAACACACACACACATATATGATCTTTTCCTTTCTTTCTTTTCTTCTTTCCTCTATTCCAGTTGTTCTCACCTTTTGAGCAGTTCTTTTACTTTCACTTTCTCAATATCTGTTGTACAATTTTCGTTTTATTTATGCTTTCAGTTTTTTTACACTAGGGAGACAATACAATATCTATACCCATGAGTCCGATTTATTTAATTTATGAGTATGGTCTCAAATTGCATCCACTTACCCATAAAGCCTCAAGTTTATCCTTCTTTATAACTGTATAGTACTCTATTGCATAAAAATGCCACATCTTATTTATGATTTCACACTTGATGGGCATTTGGGTGTTTCCAAGATTCATTCTTGCCAACAGTATACAAGGATTCTAGTTTCTCTACTGCTTCACCAAAACTTGTAATTTTTCATCTTTTTGCTAAAAGCCAGATTGACAGATGTGGTGTTGTATCCTGTTGTGGGTTTGATTTGTGCTTCCCTATGATCAGTGATATGGGTCTTTTCATATATCAGGTGAACTTGTGTCTTTGGAGAAATATTTGCTCAGATCATTTGCTTATTTTGCAATAAGTTTATTTATTATTGTTGTTTGTTATTGGATTGTAGGAGTCCCTTCTGTGTTTTTCTTGGTAACTAAGGAGTTACCTGATGATTGTTTTGTGTTTTTTAACAATTCTTTAAGTTGCCTTTTCATTCTGTACTTATATGTGTACCTTGCACATATTGAGGAATACATCAGGGCTTTGCAAAGTCTCCTTTAGACAAATGATTCTCCAGACCGTACTTCTTAATTTAGGGTTAGCACAACTGGCAACTACATTGTTCAACAATCACCTATGAGGTTTTTCAACAGTCGCCTGGACTTTAAGACTTCTTACTTAGTGAGCTCTAAATCAGTTTAAATAAAGGTGAATTTTGTGAATGGGGTTTTCCAGGGCAGAGTTTGAGGGGGATACTGGCTTCTAGTTTTCTGATACGTACAGTTTCTATAACTGTAGTGCTACAGATCTCCAAAGCACCTGTGGAGCTAGGGAGAAGATGATAGGAACACAAGTTAGAAATATCATAAAAAGTTTAATTCTGATATCTAGCTCTTTTCCTTAAATGAATATCCCTATGATTATATTAGGAGAATTGTTAAATTTCCAGAATTTGAAAATCTTTCAGCAAGTAATGCTTGCCTGTGTTTTCAGAGCTTTTATGGAGAAGAAAATTTTACATATTACCTTTATCATTGTGAAAGCACTTCTGTAATAATTTTATAGTTCAAAATCTCCTGAAGAACATATTTCTAAACTTGGTTTTATATACAAGTGCTGCATTTTATGTATGATTTCTCAAATACACTTATTTCACTTTTAAGACAATTTCCGCTACTCATTGTTCACCCTAATGACATCCATTGCAGAACACTGAAGCAGAATGAGACAGAATCATTGCTATTCCTAGATTTCATGCTCTAACACAGAGATATCACAATACCTTACTGGTTTGAACATTTCAAGTTCTCAGACAATAAGGCCTGCAGCATTAAAAGATTGTCTTCAATTTCTCTTAGACTGAGTGACAATTTTTTTAAAATGTGCTCCCAATGTAGAAAGCACTGCCTTTTAAAATGGTATTGCGAAAATAAAATGAAAGTTATATTTGTTTGGCAAAATTCATCCCATCAAAGGGAAATAAAAGTATGTTTGTAGGGTGAGGGAGCAAGATGAATGCATGTTGAAAACTGAGGGTGCTCCCTGACAGGATGCAGTCCAGCGATGCCCAATGCCAAGTTCTTCGTTTGATGCAGCTGTGGGCCATGCGTACAACACCATAGTTGTTTCCCACTGGATTATTTATCAGCAATCTTAGAAAAACTCTCCATATTTAAACAGAAGAACCACATCCATTTTCTCAATTCTGTCTCCTAATTACTTTCACCATGAGTAAATGTTACAGAAAAATGCCTTAAAGCTATAAATCTGTTAGCACTTGATACTGTGGTAGTGCTGAGTAATCTGATATACCAGGTAATGACTGCATTAAAAAATTGAAAACAGATTAGGGAACAAACTGGAAGGTTTATATCTGTGCCCGTCTGCATAATTTTTAAATGTGCCACTCATGGAACTTCTAGGAATGGAAAAACCTAAAGTAATAACTCATATTTTAAAAATTAGCTGCTTTGTAATCAGCATAATATAATGGTTTAAACGGAGAAAAGAAAGCCAGGGAAAGGAACTCTTCTTCCTAGGTGACCATGAGACAATCAGCATTGTTTTCCTTGTGCTGATATCTAGAAGAATAAGAACAGTTTGCGTGTTGAGTAAGTTTTGATTTCATTATAATTGACATCAGCACAGCAAAATTTAAAGCAAAATAAAGCTACGAAAGCAAGAGAAAAATGAATAATGCTCAATACTGTCAATAGCAAACACAGATCACATATGAGATGAAGGAGCATGGCATGATCCTAATCTCTGGGGCATAAATTTAGAGTACAGTTCGGCATATTAATTGCTGCTACTCCAAGATAGTCCTTTCTTGGAGAACACTCCATTGCTCAGTGATCATATGCCTGAGCCATTGTTCATTACCTTTTCTCCTACATCTGTGCCTCATCAGAAACTTTCACCTTCTCCATCTTTTGCCATACAGAGGTGGTCATAATGTATTCTACAATAAACAAATGAGTACCAAATATTACAAAAACATCCACAAAGTTACAGAATAAAAGCAAAATGTTGAATTCATTGATTTGGGATATAAACAATAAGTTTGATACAGTAATTTTGGTAAAATTGAGACAGTAGATGTTATATTGCAGTGAGTTGAGTGGGGATTAAAAAAACAATGCATCTGGATGTGGTGGGGCACACCTATAATCCCAGCAGTTGTGAGGCTGAGATAAGGAGATTGCCACAAGTTCAAGGCCAGCCTGGACTACATAGAGAGATCCTATCTCAAAAACAAAAACAAAACAAAACAAAATACAATCACAAAACACCAAACAGTAAACAAATTAAAACAGAAAGAAAAAGAAAAAAATAGCGCAGTACTAAGCAACATGAGTTATAGCCTATTTGAAAAATCTCTCAGCAAAGTTACCGGCACACACTTGGAAATATACATACATGTTTCCCACAGATAAGCTTCTTGCAAAGATCTTCACTGAAAATATCCATGGTAAGAGGTATTGTCATGGATGTTGGAGAAGAGATTAAGATAAATGGCCTCAGTTGTCACTTCAGACTTTAATAGCTTATGACTCTTCAGCAATTCTAAGGCTTGCACATTGGCAAAAGATAGTGAGAATTGGCATTAAATCTCAGAACTATTGATTCTGAATACAAGCTTCCTTCAAGTCTTCATATCTAGATTGCACTCCAAGACATTGTTCCAAAAAGATACAGTTTCTTTCAACAATGGAAAAGTACTCACAGAATTGATTAGCAATTGTACAGTCAGTTCACCAGGAGAAACATTTTGGTTGAACTAAAATCTTCCTTTCTTTTCTGAAAACACAGGTTTAAAAATTCAACATTGAAAATATCTCTGTTATGTATTACTAATATTATTTATTTTTTGGTACTAGGATTCAAACTCATGACCTCACACTTGCTAGGCAGGCACCATGCCACTGAGCTACATGCCTTGCCCTGTTACATATTATTTTTAAATGCTTATTTCCTTTTTTGGAAAATGAAATTCACTGGATATTATATAATTCTTTCTAAAACTTAACTAATTGTTCTAATTAGCTGAATCATTCACTAATTTGAAAAAAATGGTTTATTGAATTAAGAATATTCAATAATATTTGAAAGGAGACTGTGTCATTTTTCCCCTACTATAAATATGTTTAGATATATGTACATATATATTTGTGTATACATGTATAGAGCTAAATGTGTATGACTATTAAATTTATTCTTAAGGTTTTATGCCATTTTCCAAAATTTGAAAGTCTGGAAACTGGTTGGTTATGATAATCCTTGAGTTTTTGCTGATCGCTAGGACCTTCTGTTACTGAGTATAATAATATGCTTTTATCCCCAGGATGAGGTCTTATGTTAAATGGTTTTGAAGTATTATCATCTGTTTAGGGATTTTGTTCATCTTATTCTGAAAAATAGATTTAATGATTTCACATAAGAAACTCCAACATGAAATCACAATATTAGAGAAGGATTTTATTAATGTGAATGCCTCATAGGAGTGGACCTTGTAATGTACTGCTGTGTTTGAATTCCTCTGCAGAACAACTTTTAGCTTGTGATCTTTGATTTTTATCCTTTAAACATCAAATCTATAGACCACAAATCATTGTTATATTGCTATCTAGTTTCTACTCACTAGTTAGGAATGCAAGTGACCACAATGGAAAAGAATGTAGACTGAGAAAAGAGAACAACTCAGAACTAAGCCAAATCAAAAGACAGAGGAAATAATATTTTCTACCCAATTTATTTTAAAAGTGTATTGGAAGGAGCCATGTATTAAACAGATGTAGAAATAAGAATTAATTTGAAGATCCTTTTATGATGGAAAGTTCTTACAGTGTTGCAGTGTGAATTTGAGGCTTACTCATGAATAAAAGTAACTCAGCCATCTGTGCAACCTAAGGGAAAAAAATTGACCGTCATTAATGACATTTCAGCGTCTGCTACATTTATGAGTGTGAGGGTAGGGAGGCAAGAGCAAAAATGGGTGGACCTATCTGACAATGATCAAGTGAAGCGCTGACATAGCAGAGCATGATGGAGGAGGACCTTAGCGAATCCCTGCGCCTGAACAGACTTCCACACCCCTGAGGAGGACAGTGCACACGCTGACGTGGATGAGAGCCGAATGCCTTTGAGGAGAAAGGGAACGTATCTCACGTGACCGTTTGAGTGTCTGTGGGCTAATAAATGATCAGGGGAGGCTCTCGCACGAGGACACAATAACTAGATTTCACTTGATAAAAACAAATAATGCTGAACGGGAGTGATTATTAATAATTATGTGCTGCTAACCTAGATCCTATTGCTTGAAATTTAATGAAGGTTTTTCTGGAGGCAATATAAGCCTGTTTGAACTAAGGCACCTTTCTCCATGCTTTGGATGCTGCTTTTTTTGAGCCTAGAGAGCGGTGAGCTGAGATCATGTTAGGAGAGGTGTGGATGTCCTATTTAATCCTATGTGACACTTGTTATTTTATTACTGCTTCATCCACTTTGCTGTAGGCCTGTAATACAGCAGCTCTTTTTTCACATGTCAGATATGTCCTGCCTTTGTTTTACTTGACAGGCTGGATGTCATAAAGCCATAGCTCTCGGTATTCTGGGAACGGAAGAGTAAAGGAACATTGCAGTTCCTAACTGGTTGTTGGAAACTGACTCCACGGCTAAGAATTGGGATTTAAATGGGGAGAAGAGTACGTTAGTGTGGAGTAACCTCTTCATGTCTCTCTCCACTTGTCTTTTTCTGCTCAGCAGAGAGGGGAAAGTGAAGGAAAGAACAGAGAAGTGGGTAGGGTACAGATCAGGCTGTGTCTCTTCTTACCTGTGAGCTCCTTGCCTGCTGAAGGATCCAAAGTCATTCAGAATCAAGGAAGCATTCTGTGTCTCCACGTAAAGGCACATATAAAAATGCCAACAAAAACATGGCACGTAGCTTTGGACACAATTTTACTTATTAACAGAAACATTTAGGTCAAACTTAGGGCTACAGAACCTGACTGCTGTGTAAGGATGGAAAGGGGTAGGAATAGTGAAAACCAGAAGCATACTGGGAAGCACTGGTCATTTTGACCATTATTCATAGGATGAGTTAAAGTTACGAAAACAGTGAAATTTTTCTCCGTTTTGTTTCTGGCCTTTGAAAGCAACCAGTGTGCATCTTACCAAAGTTGATCTTTTAATACATTCTTTTCATAGTTTTCACGATAGAAACTATGGGTGGTGATGGAAATGTTAGGTTTTGCTTTGTAGAGAATGAATATGTGAGGACACATTTTCTCTTTATGAAAAAATTAACCACTATTGTATCATTATTTGTGAGTATATGTCAGATAGGTGAAATATCTCAGCAGAGCTAAAGATACATTTCAGGTTTAGAGGCAGAAGCCTGTCTTACATTTCTCATTGCTGAGACGAAATACCCAAAACCCACAAGTACATAAACTGACCAAAAATTATTTTCAAATATTTTAACCTACTTAGGTTCACTTAAGAAAGAGTGCATCTTATCAACCACATAATCATTCACTACCATGAATGGATTTTTTCTTGGATTTAAGATAAACATGTTCATTTGTATGTGACTGGAGCTTTCAAGGTCAAAAGAAAAAAATGACAATAACCTCACACTATTAGGAGTATCTTAGTTACTTTCTTTCACTGCTGAGACAAGGTAGCCAACATCCGCAGGTTAAAGGAGGAAAGATTTTTTTTAAGCTCAGTGTGTAGAGGGTTTAGTCCATAATTGGCTGGTTCCACAGCAGGGTGGTTGCGCAGACAGGTATTGCAGTGGAGAAATAGTTCCTGGAAGGCAGAAGGTATCAAAGCAAGCAAGCATGACCACCACTTTTTCTATTCCTTGTACCTTATCCAGGCAACTTATACCCTTAATCCTAGTGCATCACTCCGTGAATCAATTCTAGTGTCACACAGTCTAGATCCAGCCATCTCTGCGAAAGCCCAACCTATGACCACATGAGGCTTTTGGGGGACATCTAGACACAAGCCATAACAGGCTCTGGAGCTCCAAAGAGCAAGTAAACAAAAATTTCCATAAAGTGAGCCATATTTGATTTGCTTCAGTAATCTGATTTATTCAAATGCATCATAAAACTTGTTATGAGGCATTACAGATCATCTCATAAATAAACTCTATGTAAAAATATCACAAAAATTATCATGAAAAAAAGTGACAGTTTTTATGAATAGCTTATGGTAAGCATATAAAATATCACAGTTTGTATGAAGTAATTCAGAGTGCTCATGAAAACATAAAATTGTTGTTTATTGAGGAAGATTACATTAGAGATATTTAAAGGTATCTTTTAAAAATAAATCTTAAATCATACTCATAAGTGTGAAATAAATAAGACTCACATGTGTACTGTCTCCCTAGTGTAAAAAACTGAAAGAGTAAATAGAATTCAAAATGCACAATAGATATTGTGAAAGTGAAAGGGGAAAAACTGCTCAAAAAGGAAGAACAACTGTGAGAAGGGAGAAAAGAAAGAAGGGAAAAGAATATATATATATATATATATATATATATATATATATGACAGTTAATTGTGCTGCTAATCTCAGTTCATCAAAAAGAACAGTTTATATTTTGTTTGATCATTTTTTTATGCCTATATCTTGCAATCTGAGTAACTACTTTGAAGATAACCATATGCAATATGTTAACCATTGTTAGTCTCCTATTGTGTTGTTTGAAATTCTGTGTGATTGTTTTGGTTCTTTTTTCATTTTAAAATTTAAAAAACAACATCTGCAATTATCTGAAAATGCTGTTTAATATTTTTCCCTGTTTCCAGGTACATATTGGTGTGATACCTAGTGTTCTTCATATATGTCAAAGAGAGTAATGTAGAGTTGAACACAAGAACAGATATGAAAATTCAGCTGTCATCTACTAATCTAAGCATTAAAGAGATGTACAAAAATGTAATGTCAATCTTCTCAATTTATTATTATTTCAGAAAGCATAGTTACAACTCATAGGTTTTGTGATATATTAACACATGATAAATACATTATTCCTTTATAAGGAAGTAAAAATTCTTCTTTTGTTTATTTTAAAAAATAAACTAAAGCAACAGGAGAATCTGACATGGAATCTAACAATCATATTTTTTGTATAGGAAATTAGATAAAAAATGAGAGGCAGATCAAGTGTTGAAGTACATGTATGTGCGTGTGTGAAATTTTATTCAACCTATTAATATATGAGATGTAGAGCCAAAATAGGACTTCATTGCTTTTTAAAAAATATTTTCTCTTCCGACTGCCTTTTAAAAAATCTGAGATCAATTTCCTTTTTCATCTAATCAGTTATTAGTTAAAATTATTATTCTTGTTAAGGACTATTATTCTCATTTAAGGTGAGAAATCATGAGAAATAGTTGTTCTTGAGTTAAGGGTTGAGAATACAAATGTAGATCTTAATTGTATCTGGAATTATTATTTTCAGTGCAATATTGGTGACTTTAAATGACACCTATTTACCATTTTCTGCCCACAGAATTACTTTTACTGAGTTAATTAAAAGAAAACAATGCCAAATCTATACCCAGTATACTAAAACAAAACTTATCACACACATTTGTTTTGTTTCCTCAACAGCTGTATGATTTACAACCTATTTTTAAAACCATTTTATAAAAATCGAACCTGATGATGAGCTTCCGAGTTATTTGTCTAAGATATTACAACTCCTCAGTGTATGATTCTAGAGCTCATGTTTCTAATTTCCAGAATAATTTTTCTCCTGAGTGTAAGGGGTATGAGAAATTATTTTGTCATCTTTTCTCCTTGCATGAAGTAGAATTCTCCTCTTCATTATTTTGTTGTTGTTTGGGGGTTGAAACAGGGTCTTGCTATGTCTTGAACAAGATGGTCTTGAACTCATTGTGGAGTCCAAACTGGCCTCGAACTCATGGCAATCCTCCTGCCTCAGCCTTTCAAATCCTGGAATTGCAGGTATATGCCATCACATTTGGTTTAAATGAGAGCATTGTTAAGAACTAATGCTATCTTTTAGTTCATTAGAAAGATCAACATTTGAGCTTTGAGTTGGCACTTTCTTTTCAAGTTTTCCAATAGTAGCTGCTGAGCTCTGAAACTGACAGCTTTCCTGTAAGATATTTCTTAGGCAGGTCATAGGGCCTTCTCTTTCCACTGTCCCCAAACACCGAGAATGGAGAGAAATACTTTTCCTCTCTGTAAACTTGGGCAAGGTTTTCCCCAGGGGACTAACTAGCTTATTACATGGATGCTTGCCTTATGCCTTTTTCCTCTTACGGCTCTCAGCACATCCCTGCAAGTGTTTTGATACAGTCATTCCCACAGATTCTTATTTTGTCTGGTAGCAAATGTTCTGGAACATTCTGGAGTGTCCTTGCACTGTGTCTCTGCTTTTGCTGTGGCACACAATCCATTGCCATAAACACTGTCTTTGCATGGTGTCATTTTTCTTGGCAGCCACAGCCGCAGCCTCTATCACCTATGCTGACAGTTGTGTCAGCTTCTGAAATTTAGTCAGTGGGCATTAGGGAGGCTCTGTCATATTCTCATTCAACAAAGACTCCCAGGGAGGCTTATTTAGAAAGCAGACACTGTCAGTGTTTTATGACTTATAGAAACCGTGCCTCTGCAAGATACAAGCTTGACACAAGTGAGTCTAGTAACACTTGACTGCATTATTTGGTCGCCAACCTTAATATTGACCCTCACATCTGAGCATAATTCAGAAGCTTCATAATAGGTTCCCTTTCCTAGTTGAGAGAAAGTGAATTCAGAAGTATCTTTTACAGTCTTCTTTAATTTAAATTTAAGTCAGTCACACCCATTTAAAATATTCCTATGCTTAAAAACAAAATTGGCATTTATACTCAAGTTTTGAATCTTTTGTAAAGCACTAGTATTCTTGCATACAATTCATACGCAATGGTTTGGTTTAATTAAACTAGCAAATTGAAATGCCTAAACCATACAATTTACAAAATCATAAAATACTGTACCTAGACATATTGCTATATATATCCACATATAAACATATATATGAGTCTGTGTCCTTCACTTGTGTATACTTGAGAATTTTGTATACATATGGTGTACGTTATCCACTGATACACACACATACATATACATATGTATACATGAAATGAAAATATGTACGATATACACTTGGTAGTATGTAAAATTATATATATTCCCTATTTCCTTTGTTCTTTCTCACTTAGAGATGAAAGCTCAAAATCAAAGAGTCTTTAAGCAAATGATAAACTCAGTTTTAGCTTTTCTTACTCAGGTTTTGGGCTTATAAAAGATACTGTTACCCAATGCAAAGTATATGTGCATTGGAACAACTTAATAATTAAATAAATTGCAACACATGTAATCTATACAATAAGTTATGTTTTCCAGTCTGTGGTGCCCTTTCAATTCTCTGCATGATATTCCTGTCTAAAAGGCACTAATAGAGACATTCTGATCTTGAAAAGAAAAATGAGAAAAATCAACATCTAAAACTCTGAAAAGTCCTGGGTAGTAAAAGGTCTTTGTTCTGCAGAGTGTTCTCCCACAGAGGAACAGAATTTTCTTTCAGCTTTTACATTTGACTCCCAGGCTCTGAAATATAATAATCAAAGCTCTTTGCTACCTTATGTTGAATCTCTTGTACATGAAATCTTTTTATTTAGCAAGAAATGGAAATCTTGCCCCTAAATAATTTTATGAAAGCTTGAACATTTGCCAGTTAAAAATATCTTTCTTATTATTGTGTTACAGGAACTGTTGGTAGGCCACTGGGATAATTAGGGAAGATGAGGGGCTATTTAATGAGTTTTCCTAGGGTGTATTTGAGAATGTATCACATATTATCACGTTTTCCTGATAATTTTATCCTTGTTTTTTAGATGGTAAGATACCCTGATACTGAAAACTTAAATGAGAGACCCAAGACAATTCAGAAACCTAGAAAAACCTAACTTTTTCAGACAGTTTTTGTAAAGAGAAGTGATCAATCCTCCTCTGTCAGCTGTTCTAGTCTTTATATTCTTCTCAAAAGAAAAATTCATATAAAGTAATCAATAGTTCATCTATTGATACTTTCTGCATTTCCAGGAAATGAAAATCTCATAACCTATAATCTGCCTACATTTTGATTACGACATATTGATTACATTCATTCTGTAGAGTTGGTCCATATATATAAAGTATCTTAATTCTTTTGTCTTGCTTCTCTCTCCTCCTCCCAGTCCTCCATCTCTTGATAGCCATCCTTTTTGCAAAAGATATATCTCTTTATAACCTATTCTCTTTTATTTTGCTCTTTATGTATAAGAGAAACCACATGATATTTAAATTTGTGGGTCTGATTTATTTCTCTTAATATTATGGTCTCAAAGTACATATATTTTCCTATAAATGACTCAAATCTGCCAACTTCTGTGAGGGTGGAGGCAGAAATTTCAAGGTAACTCACTCAGGATATATATTTGTTCTGTATGCCCTTAGAATCTCAAACAAAACTATAACATCGTCTTGTAAAGACTTCACCATAGAATTTGCTGCATAAACATGTGGCAGAGACGCTGAGCTATAAGCAAGGCAGTAGGAGACATGTGGAAGACTGTTAGTGGTCTCCCTGGCATAGCACTGTAGGAAAAATGAAAAGAGAAAGGGCAATTCTTCTTTTCCAGCAAAAGCTATAGACATGGATAAACACACACATTGCCTACAACAAAGTGGTCTGTTGTGGGTTCCAAACTCTGGAGGAGTTTAACATTTTTGAAGAATTTCAGAACCAGTGAAAAAACATAACTGGAAGGTAGAATGCAAAATGAATAAGTAGTTCTGTGATTAATTCCTTGCAACTTTTGTGGAAACAGAAACAGCAACCCGGTCAAGTATCAGCATCAATGCCAACAAAATTTAATAGCTTCAGAAAGTGTGGGACTAGAATAAGCATCACTCTGGTAGGTGACATTCCTGGCAAGTGGATGTCTTAGGCCAATGGTCAGCAAACTATGTCCCACAGGTCAACCATGGCAAGGAATATTTCTTGGTAAAGAAAGTTTTATTGGAACAGAGTCCTGCTTATGATTCTTTCTGTATGGACAATAGCAGTGTCCAAAGTATTGTCCACTTTCCGTGCTAAGGCTTTAGAACTACAAGGGCAGGTTGTGACTAGAGCTTATGGCCCACAAAGCCTAGAATGTCCAGTGTCTGGCTGTCTATAGATAAAGTTGGCATGGTAGACCAGTTTGCTCTAGTATGAGGTAAGCCAGAAACAACTCCATAGTAGGCTGGGCCGCAATGTCAATTTTCAAGGAAAGATACTTTAAAACATCTTGTAAATTACTAAACTTACTATTTTTGTCTCTCATCTCTCAAACTGATCTATATTTGAGAGTGACCTTAACAATTTGGTAGCCACTATCCTCCTTAATGCAAATGTGCAATTCAATATATTAAGCTAAGGAGAATAATCTACTTAAGTAATGGTTAACTTCATTAGGAAATAAGGGTTCATTTTTGCAAGATTATTCATTCACTTCTGTTTTCTGGCATCAAGTTATGTGGCTATAGGGCAAAGAATAACCATAGTAAAGCCATTTGAAGTACTATTTGCTTATTAGGGAAACCTCAAAAATTTTTATGAGTGGGTATTGAAAAGTATGACAGTGGGAATTGAAAAGAGGCATCTAGGAACTTTTATTAGTTATATAACTTTTATAACAAGTTAAAAATTAATTTTCTTTTGAGTAGTATATATCTGATTTCTTTCATTTTGTATTCACTCTGATTTATCGTATCAGTCCACATTGGGTTGGAATGCAAAAACAAACAAAAACACAAAGCCTGTTTACTTTTTCCATGAAGATAGCTCGAAAAGTCTTGAATGTAGCAGATAACCATCCAGTGGAGGAAATTTGAGTTCTGTAGTCTTCAGTGGAATTTAAAGAGGAATCCTTCAGCTGGCCGAATTGAAGGTTGAGAATTCTGTCACAAGAAGCATTTCCCAAGAGCACCAGCCGCTTCCACGTTACTGACATATTTTATGTGAGATTTAACTGAAAATTGTCTTTCCATGTCTTCCATAGGATGTTCTGTCCTGCTTATCCTTCCCAGTATGTGCTGTGGGGTCCTCTTTCTTCACCCTGAGTATCCTTTACTTTAGTGTCAAGTTGTTTGCTCAACCAGCTGGGAGTCATTGGGAGCCAGAGTGTAAACTTGTGGCCTTCCTTTCTCAGCTGCATTCATTTTAATATGCCTATCCCTTAGATTGGTATTGGGGGCATCTTTTAAATGCTGTGAAATCATCAAGTGTACTCTTCCATATTTTTCCACCTTAAAATTTCCAAAGACAAAAAATAAATAGATTTTTTTCTTTTATTCTCTCTTCCTTTCTGATGTTAAAATTGATAGGGGAAAGGAGAAAAGGAAGAAGGGAAGAGATTATATATTTATATGTATTATATATATATATATATATATGCATGTATGTCTATATATACAAGATAGATAACTATACTACTAATCTCTGTTAGTTTGTCAAAAAGAACAGTTTGTACTTTCATTGTTTGATTCCTTGATCATTTTATGCCTAAATCTTGTAACCTGAACAACTACTTCTAAGATAACAATGTTCAATGTATTAACCAGTGTTAATTTCCTACTTTTTAAAAACTCTGTATCATGTCTATCCTTTTTTGTTTTTCTTTTTAAAATAACAATATCACCAAGTTATATTGTTAAAAAGGATTTTTTTTTCACTTCTGAGGAGAAAATACTCGATTAGAATTCTCTGCTGTTAGCTTGTGATATGCTAACTGAAACTTAAATAAATAAGAAAAATTCTTTGTCTTTGGAAATGTTATTACTTTTTCACATCAGAAGTTGAATACTCATTGTCTCTGTTTCTCTCTCGCCTTCTTTTTGACTCTGACTTTATGAACTTGTCTGATTTGAAACTTTCTTGAGAGGGAAGCCCAGTTCCCAAACATGAAACCACAGCCAGCAGAGTTGAGGTCTGTTGCGTTTTTGAGCAAGCTGCTCTTTGTTGAGAGTGATCACATTAGAGGATCAGAATGGAAGAAATTCCAGTGTGAAACAAGAAAAATGTCCACAGGTACCTAAGTGGTTACATAAAAAGCCAATCCCACATCTCAGGCTGTGTGTAACTCTCATTGTGGAATTCAACTTCTTGCAGAGTTAGGACAGTGAAAGTGAAAGAAGGGCTACAAATGCTGCTCCAACATTTTCCTTTCCTTTTCTCCTCCTCTGAATAAATTATAACTAGAAAATACTTTTTCTTTCCTGCTCCTCTCTTTTCACTTCCTCTGACTTCCACATAAGGGTATAAACAGGCTTATATGATATACAAAGATGGCTGGAAATTTTTTTTATTTAGTATCCAAAGCAAAGGTTAGGATGGGAGGACTCCATGCTCATATTTTTATATACAAAAATTAAGGAAAATATATATTTAAAACATCTTACTTTACTCAATAACCTGGTTTGGAGGAGACTGTCTTGAACTTGGTTCAACTCTGATGGTCATATACCAATTATGAATTGCTTTTGGCTCTTTGCAGCAAAGCTTAATCCTCTGCAGCCCTCCCCATCCTTAGGCTCTTCCACAGGTGAATTTTTTGGGTTAATAAGACTATCTGAAATCATAAATGCAAAAAATGCATTTTTTCCCACTGTCTGACTTCACCTCTCAGTGAAATGATTACACTATGAGACTTTATGTTATGCCTGTGTCTTGCTTACTTGCATTCAGAAACTTCCTATCTCAGATGAAAGATCTAGTCCCTTCTAAACGGCATAGCTTATTTACCATATAAGAAGGCACAAATTTCAGTCAGCGAATTTCAGGTGCTTGAGCTGGGAAGGTGTCAGTGTGTGTTGCACTGCTCAGTAGGTGATTGCTGGGGCGTAGAAGGCTCCTATAGCCATAGTATGTGCTATAGTATGTGATGCTTTCATTAATCGAGTTACTTGTATCCAAACAGAAGACAAAGTAAAGACTATACAAAATAAGTTAGTCACTTCATTTTTCTCTATAGGATGCCTTGCCTCAGTGAAGCTCTAATGTCCCAGTGCATTGAGAACGGTCTCTAGTCTTCCTAGAACAAGAATGACCTAATGTCCAAAAGTTAGCACCCTGATTGTCATATGCACATCAAAAGTTTTACCTCTTGCTGGATCTCAGGTTATTGGTGGTCTTTGCTAACTAAAACAAAGTAGAGAGAGAGAGAAACTTAGAGGCTTGATAGCATTAGCTTTTCAAAGAAACAGTTTCTTTCTTCTCCCCATCCTCAGTTATTTTTATGGATAATCAGATACTGTATACAAAATGATATTGCAAAAATGATAAACAGAACTGTTTAAATTAGTTGGACTTTTCTTTTTGTCTCAATTTGGGACAATGGAGCAAGTTAATTTCCATCTTATCTTTTTTATCACATGTTAAGCAAGATTTGTGAGGTACTGAAGTCAAAAAGTTTAAATTTACTGGTACGAGGATATGACAAGTACTTTTAAGGATTAACACTTTCCTAATGCAACAATAACTCTCTTAATAACCCCTTGTAATGTGTGCCTAGATGCCACACACTGCTGTGTGTAAAATAGTTGTGCAGAGACCACAGAAATAGGGGAAGATGAATTGAAGATCTATACTACTTTTGAACTGATTTGAAATGACAATATGAAGTAGAGGAGGGTCAATTTTTAAGGTACTCACATTTTATTTTAGATTCTATTAGCTAAACTTATGTGGGCAACTTGTCTCACTATTGAAATCTTTCATTTTCTTTTTTAAAATGAGAAGATGATAGTATTTCTAAGTTTCCTTCCAGTTCCCTGCAAATGTATTGGAGTCAGATTCTCATGGATCCATTACCTTGCTGTTTAATTATCTTCTCTCCACTGTGTGGTGTTTTTCACTGGTGGAGATTCACAGTGGGTCTCTGAGCAACAGAATACATGAAGAAGGACACAATATCCAATATCCACAACTTGAAGAGAGATTTAATTTTGCAGCCGGTTTCAGGGGATTCAGTCTATGGTAGGCTGGTTCCAAGGCAGAATATAATAGAGGAAGGGTATGAAGGAGTAAAGGAGCTTAGTTCACGGATGCCATGAAACACAGCAGGGATGCTGCACCAGAGAGGATGGGGTAAGGGGCGAGACATAGACCCAAGCCCACACCTCCATGACTCTCTCTCTCTTAACGACCCTAGGATCACACTCTCCACCAGTCCTCCAGGCGGACCACCAAGCCAATCAAGCTAATGTTCTATTTTAACTTCCAGAGAAAATGAGCTAACTTGCGGTAGCTGTCATGGTTTTATTTTTGAAAAAAAGGATTTCAGTAGAGAGATTATGAGAGAAAAATCTTATTCTTAAATGTTATCTTGTCTTATTTAGTCAAAGGATGTTTTCTAGAAGGCACACTGCAGAACATTATCTGTGGACAATTCATCTACTGGAATGAACACAAGATGAAAGGTGATTTTGTGTTTCTCTATAGAAATCTCAGAATTGACTAAGCTAAATAACAATTTTTACATGAATGTTTTACAAGAACAGTATTTTCTACAAGGTTCCTTGAATCCAACCACTTACAAGCCTTCTAATAAATAATAGGCACTTAAAATACAAATACAAACATTGTATGTGGATGTAGGAAATGCAATAAACAATGAATTTAGATTCTTCCCTCTTTGTCAAAATTATTGTGATCTATTTAAACATACACCAAACGCCTTTTGGCCAGAACCGCCATCTTCTAGTAACTTGCCAAAATAGCAAACCCAACAGGAAAGAACAGGGGAACCTGGCACATATTCTCTAGGCCTTTTAGAAAATATGGAGTTGTTCCTTTGGTCACATGCATGTGAATTTACAAAAAGGGTGATATTATAGACATCAAGGGAATACAGTACTGTGCAAAAAGTAATGCCACACAAATGTCACCATGGCAAAACAGGAAGAGTCTACAGTGTTACCCAGCATGCTGCTGGCATCATCGTAAACAAGCAAGTTAAGAGCAAGTTGCTTGCCAAGAGGGTTAATGTGTGCACTGAGCATATTAAACACTCAAAGAGTCGCCATAGCTTCCTGAAACATGTCAAGGAAAATGATCAGAAAAAGAAGGAAGCCAAAGAGAAAAGTACCTGAGTTCAACTAAAGCACCAGCCTGCACCTCCCAGAGAAGCACACTTCGTGAGAGCCAATGGGAAGGAGCCTGAGATGTTAGAACCTATTTCCTATGAACTCATGGCATAAGCTGGGGCTGGAGCTCTGCCATTCAGTACCTAATCCATGGTTAAGCATTCTAGGCCCTACTTAAAAATAAAAAAATCATCCTGTGTTGTAGGGATGGTTTTCTTAATTGAACAGGTGTGCTGCCTTTACCTTGGAAACAAATATTTGGAACAGATTTTCATTCTACCTAACTAATTGTGCCAGGTCTTTACTCTGCAGTGTTTTTCCTGCTGAAAGATATTGCTGAGGTATTGTATAGATGTATAGCCAAATGGCCAAATATTTATGAAATATTTATATTGGCTTGAAGATCCTGTAAATCACCATGGGGAAAATATGTATCAAAATAAAATGAAAGTCACTTCAGTTAAATAAATGGAAGTCTATTTCAGTTAAGTAAATAGTTTAAAGCAGCAAAAAAAGTACAATATATTACTATTACTATTACTATTAGTAAACTTTCATCTGTGAATGGTGTGAATATTTTACATCAGTTATAATAATCAGATTAAACAGATTTTGGTAATGTCACTTAAAACTGTCTTACAGATTTATAAAGGGAATTACATTTGCAATTTTAAGTTTATATATTGCATTTCTATTTTAGGTGAAACAAAATTCTATGTTAATATTACAACTTATTGGCTATATACAAATAGCCAATAAGTTGTGAAATATAAACTGTATATATTTCTAATTTTCCAGCAGGTATTCAGTTTATTTTATTTCTTCTGCATATGCTGGGTTCTGCATATGGAAGAATAATTCCTGTGTCTAGGACTCAGAAAGTGTTTGGATATGGAGTCTACTTTATATCTCCTTCTGCATTTTGTATTAATCAGTCCCTAAAAATTCTGAATAAAGAAAAACAAAGCAAGGGATAATGTTAAGTAATCTGAATACCTTTTCAAAAGGAAAGGAATGTCAAATATTCTGAAATGAAGGAACAAATGTACCTGCTTTAGTTAAAAAACTTCAAAACTGAAGAAACTGAAAGTGCTGCAAGCTGTGGTATTAGCTAAAATGTGACAACAAGTACTGTGCCATGCTTTCTAAATAGCTGAAATCAATCAAGGAAGTGAAATGTGAAGTTTGACATTTTTAATAAATGACACTATTTACCTTAATGCAAGTGACTTAATTGAGGTAAATTAAATAAAAGAAAGCAACAACTGAGCCGTAGCTAAATTATATTTTAGTCAGTGTTCAGTTTTCTTTCAAATGTATTTCTAATTTTTTTAACTTCTGGAATGATAGAAATTAAATTCTTTATAAAATTGTGTCTGTCACTTACTGCAAGTGAGGGAAATAAGAAATTGTTTTATAAATCTCTGTTCTTATGTTAACATTAAACAGTGTATACTCTTGGATAAAAAACATTAGCAAATCAAAGTAATTGTGATTGTGGACAGAATGATTTTTAAAAAATATATGTATATATAGAGATGTGTGTGTTAATGTTTTCTGAATATACCAAAAAATATATTTTATGAAAATATATTCATTGCACTATTTGAAATTTTTACATAAGTCAGAAAGAAATTTATCACTTGTGTATGATTTCATCATCCTGCTCCCTGAACAGGACCAGCAAGTCAAGATAAGGACAAGATTTGGGTGTGGGCCTTTGTTTGGAAATAAACGTTGTATCTTTATAAAGAGAGCCACAGAGCTACCTGTGTTCCTACAGCTGAAGTCCTAGATATGAGAGGTTTGTGACTGTAACCTGCTAGATTATAGGAAATGAGTGAGAATGCAGGAGTATGCTTTGGTGAGAGTGGCCTATGAAAAATTTGAATTATTTTTCCAAACAGTTGTACAAGATTACCTTCAGTATATTAGAATAGACAATGACACAGAGAAAATACAAAGTAATTTTTAGTTGATCCAAAAAATGACTCTGTCTTTATAACCTTTATATTACCTAAGTTATGTTTAACTGCCAACTGGGTATATGTCCCCTTTTGTGTAAAATCTACACATTTTAAACAGTTAAGTAACAAACTAGATCAGGTAAAGGGATGATTTAAAAAAAATCATCAATTGATCCTGGTGGGCTGGTGAACATTTGTAATCCCAGAACTCAGGTGGCTGAGACAGAAGAGTCAGCGTAAGTTTGAGTCCAGCCTGGGCTACGTGGTGAGTTCAAGGCCAGACTGAACTACAAAGCAAGATCCTGTTTTAAAACAAAAAACAAACACAAAAACCAAAACATCAGTTGGATAAATTATATAAAGCAGACCAAATCTCATGATTTTTTCTAAAAGGTATGTGGTATTTTTTAGATATAGCAATTTGATATAGAATGTGAGTGATATTCACATCTGAGCAGGTAAATTCTAGTACCTATTTCACTTTTACCTGTGTCCCCAGAATTGTTCTCTCTCTTACTTAATGGAACTTAAATTTTTTTCACCCAATTTCTCCTCTTTTTTTTTTTTAATTTGTGAAACTCTTTGTTGTGTCTGCTTTTGTGTGCCATCTGTACTCATTTCTCAACATTACGATGAATAAATAAATAAATAAATAAATAAATAAATGAACTTTCTCCTTGAGGACCACTGAGATTCACTGTACAAAGGGATGGATAAACAATTTTACAGCACTAAAGGCCACCACAGTATTGTCAATAAGAAAGTGGTCAGTTCATCTGGATGGCAGGATAAGGGAGCAACGGAGACGAGATGGTACCTGGCCTCAGTCTTGATGGTCAAGCAGAAGTTAGATAGATGAGAAGCAAGAGAAAGCATCACTCCAGTCAAAGGGGAGAGCCTGGTTAACCTGGTGCCATGAGAAACAACTCTGTGGAGCTGACACACGAGTGTCAGGGAACCCAGAGGAGTTAGGTATTGTAGAGGTAGGTGAAAGGCAAGTGATCAAAAAGTTTGAATGTCATGCAAAGGAGTTTAGACAGTATCCCAGGGACCTGCAGCTTCCTAGAAGGCTTTTGGACAAGAGAGTAACATGGTCAATATGCATTTTAGAAAGATGACTGGAAACACTTTTGTATTTTACTTCCCTGTACACAAGAAATCCTTCAGGATTGACTGGTCATAGTTTCTTGGGAATCCTGAGACTTCTTGAGCCATGTGAACTAAAGAAGAAAGAGCCCATGGCACATTAGTACATGAACTTATTGCACACAAGTTTCTGTCAAAGTTCCCTGAGGCTGAGCTTTTATAACTGTGTTAACAAGTGGTTTCTTTTACCCCTAGATCTTTAAACTTTGTATTCATACTACATAACACAAAATAGGTACTCAATAGGCTTCTGCTTACTGAAAAACTGGATGATTAAGAAACAAAATATTTTAAGTAGCTAAGTAATTTTTAAACAAACAAACAAAAAATACTTATATAGGTAAACAGGTCCCATCTTCAATGGGTCCATATTTAAATTATTTCTATTTGATAATATCTAGTATACATTTTGATCTTTACACTTTTGGTTTTTCACACCAGAGGAGCAATGCCATATTTACACATGTGTGTCCAATTTATTTCTGTTAAGAGTATGGTCTCAAGTTGCATCCATTTACCTAGAAATATCTCCAGTCTATTCTTCATTATGACTGAGTGGTATTCCATTGCATAAAAAAACAAACAAACGAAAAGGCACTTCTTTATCCATTTATCAGTTGATGGGCATCTGGGCTGTTTTCAAAATTTAGCTATTACAGGTCTGTGGATTTAGCTCAGTGGCATAAGCACCTCCCTGGAAGGTGTGAGGTCATGAGTTCATCCCTAACAAAACAAAACAGAAAACAAAATTAGCTATTACAAACTGTGATAAGTCCACTCTTTTGTGGTAGTGTCCAAGTTAGAGCCCAAAACTGTGTTATGCAATCTGCCCAGTCTGCAGTAGGTTTAGTGCTGGGTGCAGGGTCCATCTTGGCCTCCAGATGTGGGGGTTCAGGCAAATCTTCAGCCTTCCGTGTGGCCCTTGGCAGCCCACCCATATCTCCTTTCCCTATTTGCCTCTGCGTCACTCTCCCTGTTGCTGTGGCACTCTGGGATGGAGATCGTCGGAGCCTGCTCCCGGGCCCAAGTACAGTGGACCCTTCCGGGCCTTGCTCAGCCTCCTCTGTTCCGTCCCTGCTTGCACATCTCTCTTCTCTCCAGTTGTTGGTTGCAGGGTGGAGGGACTGTTGTCAGCCACCTCACTGCCCCTTCCACTGCCACAGAGTGAGCCCAAGGATGCTTGGTCCCACTTTTCTCTCCTCCCTTATGAGGTGGGTGGGGAGTGCTGACTTCCCACTCATCACCCCACTGTGGCTCAAGGCTGTTTAAACCCTGTGTCCACTTCCCCCTTTTACCCTCCTGTTCCACTGCTACCTTTACCACCACCACTGCACGGTCCCTAATCTTGTTGTCACTAGAGGGTCTGGTTAGGTGCTGTGTTTTTAGTTGATTTTCTCTAAGCAGCTCCAACATGGCTCCTCCTCTATTCAGCCAGGTTGAATTCTTCCCATCTGAATTTAAATTTACTAATATGCAGGAGACAAACATTTTTCTGTATTTAAATTGATGATGGATATTTTATTTTATTGTCTTTTGGATGTGCATTTTTCTTTAATTATTTAGTATGAGCAGATGGATACATACAGATTTTCTATCTTTATTTACTAAGCATACAACCTGCACCCACCTATAGCATACAGTTTTATAGGTAACTTGACTACTAGTGAGATCAAAATTAGTAATGCAAGGTTGAAGCAATGATTGACTTTGCCAATAATTTAAGTGTTTAAATCATTGAATAAAGTATAGCTTATTTCATTCATGTTCTGAAAGATTAGTCAGTTTTTCATTTATTATACAGAGTGATTTGTGTGAAAATTTGAAAGTTTTTTGCAAGTTAGTGAATGCAAAACACAGTTATTTGTACATTATAGAAATAAAATTTTCTCTGGCTCATTATAATAATGTACAAATTTGTGTTGAGACATTTCTTTCTTCTAGCATAGTAGAGTATATACCTTGATAAATCTCATAATTCATGTAACTAAAATCATCAAAAATATGAAAAAATTAGAACTTGGAAATAAATACACTGGAAATAAATTTTTAAAGTCAATATAATTGCAGCAAAAACAGTTTGCTGGTAAAACTTATTATCTCATGCTATGACTTGTTAAGAAGAGAAGAAGGCAGAAATAAAATCTAGAGGTGGAAATTTCTCTAAAATTACATGAAAGTTGTCTTAGGTACTTTTCTCTTGTTGCTGAGACAAAATATCTAACACCCAAAATTTAGCTCACAGTTTGTGGAAGTCCATAATCAGCTGGCTCCAAAAAAGGGGCAACACTTGAAGGCGGCAGAAGACAGCAAAAAGGATAGGAGCAAAAAGGGGTGAGGGGCAGCAAGCCTCTTTTCCTCTCTTATATTGTAATCAGGCTACTAACCCCTCAAGGCGGGTATAGCACTCAGCCCTGTGCCCTCCTCTTGAACAGGCTGAGGATGTTTATAAAGTAAGGATCCTGGCGCCCTGCTGAGTTACTTAGTTAAACTTCTAAACTTCTCAAATTGATGCAATGTATCAACCATTACAAGGGTATAGCAACTTATTCGTGAAACAGTAATTAAAATTTTGTGATAATGCATTGAAATATATGAATAGATTTGTGAAACAGACTAAGTCAAAATATATTCATATTTATGTAAATTAATGATGACATAACTGACACAGCAGATAAGCAGGAGAATAAATTTTTCTATAAATTTGTGTCATACAATGGGTATTCATAAGAAGCAGATGAAGAAATTTATATTCTTAACTCATTTGAAACTGCAGTTCTATTTTAAAGAGATAAAATTTAAACATTCAATCTATACATATTTTGAAAAATTGGTTTTTGAAACAAAAAATATCCTACCAAAGCAGAAAGCAAAGTAATTAAAATTAATATTAAAATAAAGGTCAATTTGATTAAATTAAAAGTAAAATTTTCTATCAAAAAGGATGATAAATATAATAAAACAAACATATACATGAAATACACATATTTGACAAATACATATTATCTAGACTATGACTCCTAAAAATATGAAAAATGCTAAACACACATTAGTAAAAACATTATTGAAACTTTTAAGAAAAATACATAAACTGGTCAGTAAACAGCACAAATGATACTTAACTTTGTTAGTTAAGAAGGAAAATCAGTTAAATCAAAATCAGGTATAATTTCATGTCTATCAGACTGACCTCTTGCAAAATTCATTCTATACAGAATTTGGCTAAGAATTTTGAGCATCTATAAAGTTTATTCATTGCTAAGAAATCTAATTATATTCAAGTACTTTTTTAAAGTTACCTTTATAAGATAATATTTTTTTCAATTTTCAGTTTTTATCACTACATGTTTGTGGTGAACACCGATCACATTCCCCATGGGGAGTTACCCCATCTACATCACACATGTGATTCTTTTTTTCATCCACCTCTTCTCTTCCTCCTTCCTCTTCCTCAATCGCTTGCTTCCTTCCCATTAGCAAAATAAAACTATCTTCCCACTTCTTATTATCTAGTTTTTATTTTGGTCTTTATTTGTATATTAGGTTTCTAATATAAGAGAAACCATACAATATTTAAACTGGTGTGTCTGATTGGATGTTTTATAACTTATCTGTATTAAATTTAGCAGTTTTATATATAGCTTGGCATAATGTGCAATGAGAAACACAAAAAGTTTTCTTAAATTCCAATGTAGTAAATCCTCTTCTCATTCTCCCTACAAGGGACAACTAGGAATTTTAATCATACAGGATGTTTGTTTTGTACCCAGTGTCTTTCACTTATATAATTTGTGTGGTTGTTGGTATCATTCTCTTTTACTGCCTAATGGTATTCAGTATAGATGAGAAAAATAAGTTTATTCATCAATTGATTTTATAAATGAAACCCTAGGTAACATTTTTATGCTCAAATTTCGTTCCTATATTTCTATCTTTGATCCATTTTAAGATTTTGTATATTATGAACTAAGAGTTGAGATACAGTCTTCTACATATTCACATCTGACTGCTCCACAACAATTTTCTAAAAGTCCAATCCATTTCTTACTCAAGAAGTACAGCACATTTCTTGAGTATTAATTGCATCTATTTCTGGAGTCTCTATTTTGGTATATTGATCTACATGTGAATTCTTACATTAATTACTGTTTTACAATAGAATGGTATTAATTACTTTTGAATATTTAGTACTTAATGGTTCATGTTTGCAATACTATTTCTCATGGGAAGGGTGAGAACATGTAGATAACACATCCCAATGCTTTTTATCCTCTTCATCTCCTCTTGCCATCTTTCCATCTTTGATCTCCTTTAATACTAAGTGAAATATATCAGACATATAGATTAAGGATCATTTTGATTCTCCTACATGAGAAATCCAAAATATAATGAGCAAAATAAAGGCTAGATAGCAGGAAATGAGGAAATAGATCTTTTACATTAATTTCTGAAATGAGTGAATTTATGTGTACCAATTTATTTCCACTTTTCAAAATTCTTATTACTATTGTTGGCCTTTTGATTTTACTGTTAGCTTGTTAATTTATACCAACCTTGGTTAGGGTATTTTTTAAATTAATTTTGTTTAATCTACAGATTGATTTGAGAAAATTCTTATCCTAACCTCAGGGGTCTTACAAACCTGAGGAATCTTTTTCCTCTCCATTTAATTAGTATTTGTTGATTTATTTTCTGTAATGTTTTGTAGCTTTCCTTGTGAATTTGTTGCACAATTCTTGTTAAATTTGCTCCTATATATTGTAGTCATCTGATTCTATTAAAAGCACTGCATTTCTACTTAAATTTTGCTTATTATTAACTTATTGATATAAATTTATGACTGAATTGTAGATATTGAACATATAACATATGACTATGCTATACTTAATTTTTAGTTCACATGATTTTCCAACTTTAGTATATATGCTGCTACAGTAAGCATAGTTCACATGATTTCAATTTTTAAAGATTTTTTTCTTCTGAAATAAATAAAAACAGCTTGGCCTTTTCCATTCTAATCTGTATTTAATTAGAATGCATGTTGAATTTTACAAATTATTTTTATCAGTATTACCAAATGGCTTGTGCTTATTATAGTAGTGACAATAAAATTACATTCACTAATTTTCAAATATAATATGAATCCTTCCATTCTATGATAAAACCCTGTTTTTGTATTGTTGTTTTATAGACTTCTGGATTACTTTTGGCTGGCAAATATTCAAAATTTTCATCTGACTTTATTTTTTTTCTTCAAGTAACCCTCTTTCATATTTCTTATAATACAATGTACTGACAAAGAACTACCTCTAAGTTTTTAAATGTTTGAATTTTACTTTTCTTTTCAAAAGGTATTTTCATAAGTTATAGAATTTGTGTTGATGAAGATTTTCTTTTAGATTTTAATAGGATATTTTTTCTGCTTGCTTTTTTTTTCATTGTTTTGTTTTTCTTTCATGGGAGTTGAACCCAAAGCCTTCACATTGTGCTACTATCTCCAGTCTAGTTTCTTTTTGTATTTTATTTTGAGAAAGGGCCATGCTATGTCCAAATTTCCCCACACTAGGCTCAAACTTGCACTCCTCCTGCCTCAGCCTTCCAAAGTGCTGGGATAACAAGTGTATATCAAGGATTTTCTATCATCTTTTTTATTTTCTGGATATTTGGATAGTTTTCTATTGTCTTGAATGGATTCTTAAAAGAAGTTTGTTGTGCTTATTTCTCTTGTGTGTGTAATATTCCATTTAGTAGTTGATTTTAGGATTCTTTTCTTATGTGCTTTTCACATTTGATTATGATGTTAGTGAGGGTTAGCTGTATTTCTTATGTTTAGGATTTGAATTATTTGGTTCTGTGTGCTTACAGTTTACTTAAATTTGGTGAATTTTGTGCCTTTTTAAAAAAGTAGTTTTCCTCGTTTACTGATTCTGATACCCCAAATACATGTAAATTATAATACTAGCTGTTGTGTCACAAATCATTGTCTGTTTTTATTTTCAGGTTTTTACAATTTTTATCAAAATGAAAAGTCAAAAGAATTACAACATAGTTCCATTTATCAAATTTTATAGGCATGAGCATTTAAAGAAGGCATTTAAGGATTATAAATATGTTTATTAAAACCAGAAAAGCAAATAAATGATTTAATTTAGCATTTTTATTACCTCTGAGACTAGATTAAGGAGCAAGAGACTTGGGATGGACACACAGAGACTCCAGGATATGTTTGTGTTTGATGGGAAGGAAAAACAAAAAGAATTAAAAGGTATTATGCACATGTACCAACTGACTATGATGAGTGAAATCATTATTTACTGTAAATACATATTAATAAAAATTTTAAAAAACAATATTTCATTCAAACTTTAGAGTTTACCTTGCCACCTTACAGACTTCCTAGTTTTTTACCATGATTGTAAACTGTTTCTGTACCGAAGGTACAAAACAAACCCAGAAAATAGATTTTAATAAATGTCATAGAGGTAAAATTAATATTTGAAAATATGAAGTTGCATTTAAAACTCAAGATCATTTTAAAAGGCCCATAAATTTACTTCATTTCAGATATACCGAGATGAACAAAATGTCATCCAAGTGAATTACTAACTGTTCTGTGATCAGAATCACACAGTTTCAAGGATGTCAGAAGATCTATAGAACTTCAATTTCAAGAGGATGGTATTGAGATACTTTTATCTATTGCTTCCATTAACACAGTGAAAAATCCCCAGGTAGTGACAATTTAAAGAGCAAACATAATAAATCTTTAACAAGCGGAAAGAAAAGGCATGCATATTGGTGGAGGACATCGGGACGTGAGGAACCACATGAATGTAATCTGCCTGGGATTTTGTGTATCTCAGATTTGAATTCCCACAAGCCAGGAATTCAGAAAGTTCTGCGGACACAGAGAAAGCATGTTTTAATGAAAATTTCCTGTACTCAAAGGATTAGAAGACAGGAAGTGGGGCAAGGTGTAAAACTTCAAATAGTGACTACTGGAGTCCAGCTAAGCAAACAGAGAAAATGTCGCTTTACCCCACCCAGGTTAGCAAATAGTGACAGTAACAAACAGTAACAGGGTGGCCCGATCTCACACCATGCCTATGGGATAGTAATAGAGAAGGACTAGTAAGAAACCACAAATGTCATTCTTGCTAGATAAAAAGGAAACCATCATCACAACTCTAGAAATATCCTCAGAGCTTATGCAGGGAGTAGGAGTAATGAGGAACCCTTTCCTCTTGCTATTGGGAGCAAAGCAGAGGAAGACCAAAGTTTCTTACTGCTGAGCAGTAAGAAAATCATCCAACATTGTGTCAGTTGTCACTTGGGCAGTAATAATAAAATATTTCCATCCTTTCTCAGCCAGGGAAATATAAGTTGAAGAAGGCATCAGGACGTCTACCCCATCCATCAATAACGGGGCCGGTCAAGGCCTGGGTGAGAACTGTCCTTGTTGGGTAGTTACTTGGTGCTCTTCCTATTCTCCCTCTGTATAGCCTCTGAGGAAACTAACTAAAATTAGACACTACAGTACGACCCAGAGCCACACATAATAATACAAAATGTGCTGGTTTCCATAGGAATCCCTCATCATCCCAAGAAGCAGGAAGATCTCAAGCAATGAGTAAAAAATAATAAATTTCACCACTAGGATAACTAACATTAGAATTATAAAAACTTTAAAACAGGTATCACGCCAACACTTCCATTAAGCCAGGCATGGTGGTGCACGCCTTTAATCTCAGCACTTGGGAGGCTGAGGCAGGAGGATCACTGTGAGCTTGAGACCAGTCTGGGTCACAAAGTGAGTTCAAGGCCAGCCTGAATGGCATAGTGAGACCCTGTCTCAAAAAATAGGACTGGGGAATTAGCTCAGTGGTGTAAGTGCCTGCCTGGCAGGTGCGAGGTTGTGAGTTCAATCCCCTGGACAAAAAAAAAAAAAAAAAAAAAAAAAAAAAAAAAAAAAAAAAAAAAAAAAAAAAAAAAAAAAAAAAAAAAAAAAAAAAAAAAAAAAAAAAAAAAAACAACAACAACAAAAAAACGATTCAATTAGAATTTGTGAATATACTTGACCCAAATTTTTAAAAACATTTCAGCAAATAAAAAAAAAAAGAAAAAAATCTCAGCAAAGAAATAGTGATTTCACAAATCAATACAAGATTTAAAATATTTAAAGACAGGAGGCTGAGGTAGGTGGAGCGTTGTGAGTTTGAGGCCGGCTTGGGCTACAACGTGAGCACAAGGCCGGCCTGAGCTACATAGTGCGACTCTACCTCAAAAAACCAGGGCTGGGAGTTTAGCTCAGTGCCTTAAGCGCCTGCCCTGGCAGGCGCGAGGTTGTGAGTTCGATCCCCGCTGCTGCAAAGAAAAAAAATAAAAAATAAAAAAAAAATAAAATATTTAAAGAAGAAATCAAAGACAATTATATAAGTGAAAAATAAACTAACTAAAAATATATGTCACTAATAGATGCTTCTGGCACTAACCTATAATCATAGCTCTGATGGAGGCTGAGGAAAGCAGATCGCAAGTTCAAATTCTGCCTCAGAAATTTAGTGAGATCAAGTCTCCACATAAAAATTCAAAAGGGCTAAGAATGTAGATCAGTGGTGAAGAGCTCCTGGTGTACACACACACACACACACATGCACACACACAAATTTGTTCAGAATGGAAGATATGGAAAAAAGAATCATTGAAGTAGAAATTAGAAAGAAACAAACAAAAACAAACAAAAAAAAAAACAAACCAAAAAAGAAATCAGAAAGAAGAAATTATCCAACCTAAACAGAAGAGAGAATATTTAAAAAAAAAAAGGCAAAAAACAAACAAAAAAAGCACAGAATCCCAGAAACTTGTGGAAGTAGAAAAATCAAACTTTGTGTCATTAAAGAATGAGTGTGAACTAAAAGTCCTGAAAGAATGGCTAAAACTTTCTAAGTTTAGTGAAAAGAGACAACTTAAATCTTCATGAAATTAGGAAAACCTCAAAAACTAAATTCAAAGGAATGTTCACCAAGATGTAGCATAACAAAATATTTGGAAACTAAAAAAAGAAAATATTGAGACCAGTGAGAGAGACACCACCATACCTGTAA
>RJWM01011633.1:0-58720 GCA_004363535.1 Dasyprocta punctata | reverse complement strand
AACAGTTTCCCAAAGAAGAAAACCAGCATTTTAGTGTTTGTAATTGAAAGCATTTCAATGAAATGTCTGATATAAAGATACATGAGACATTTTCTGACATATCAAAAACTTACACGAAGAATGTGTAGTTTTGGTACAGTTCTTCCATATAAAATCTGATGTTCACTTCTGTTTGCTTGAAAGACCTACACCTGCTCTAAGGCCAAACGATGCTAATTCTGATTATTCTTTTTTTTTTTTTTTTGGCAGCACCAGGGATTGAACTCACAAACTTGCGCCTGCCAGACAGGTGCTTAAGCCACTGAGCCAAACTCCTGGCCCTAGTTTTTTGAGGCAGGGTTGCACTATGTAGCTCAAGCCGGCCTTGTGCTCACAGTGTAGCCCAAGCCGGCCTTGAACTCACAACGCTCCTCCTACCTCAGCCTCACGAGAGAGCTGTGATTAAAGGTGTGCACCACTATGCCCGGCTAGTTCTGATTATTCTAAGTCTTGAAAATGATAAACTCTTGCTCTCCAGATCATCATCCATGTTCAACATCTTTTTTATCATTAAAATGCTGAAGTGGAACAACGTATGTAGGTGTCTCCAATCATATGGCATCGCCCTTCTAATTCTGAAAATGTAAGATGAGTATGTTGTGTACACATCAGGATGAATAATTGGAAAAGCACTCACAAGATGTAAACTTTAATATTCACTTTAATGTGGTACTTTGGCTCCCCTGTCTCTTATTCAATAGACTAAAACATGTCTACATATCTGGATATCTGGATAACCAAAGAAAAAATAATCAAGCCTCTATAATACTTTCAGTTCTCTGATATAATCCTGAGACATCTTAAGCAGGATAATATTTTATTTCCTAGAAAGTTTTCATGACAATCATAAATTTATTCAACTATTACTTAGCAAATTTTTATGATGCATCCATTATATACCATGCGCTGCTTTGTTCAGCATATTCTTCATGGGATTGCTGATCATGCGAATTTGTCATTTTCTTAATTTATCTCTCAGTGACATTTATAGAAGAGTCTGTATCCTGTTACAATCTACAAGTTACTTTTTTTTATTAATATGGGCTGCATATTTCCGTAATTTTATTTTTGTTTCTTGCCCATTGTGCTCATTGTATATTGAATTTTCACAACAAGCTAACTTGATAAAGGATATTATAATTTCATTTTGAGATAGGCAAACACATGTACAGAATGGAAATTGATTTTCTAAGTGTGGCCAAGAAGTAAAGCAGGAGTTAGCTACATGACAGGTTCATACTCGGGTCTTCCTTCTCAGCTGCATTTATAGTGCTGACCACCTTTGATCCTAGTTCTAACTCCAATGTGGTACATTCCAACATTTGTGACTGCTACTTTGCTGTTTTATTTTTTTAATTTTTATTTATTTATTTATTTTGTGGCAACAGGGATCGAATTCACAATTTCGCACCTGCCAGACAGGCACTTAAGCCACTGAGCCAAACTCCTAGCCCCAGTTTTTTGAGGCAGGGTCGCACTATGTAGCTCAGGCCGGCCTTGAGCTCATGTTGTAGCCCAAATTGGCCTCAATCTCACAATGCTTCTCCTACCTCAGCCCACCGAGTGCTGGGATTAAAGGTGTGCACCACCATGCCAGGCACGACTTTCCTGTTTTTATGTCTGATCTGTTTTAACAGCACAGTGTATCTGCATTTGTTTCTTTGTTTTAAAATTTGGGTAGGCTACCCGTTTACTCTTTACTTCTCTTTTTGCTTTCGATGCCAATTTCCATAGCAAAATTCTGCCATTTTTTTGTCTGTTATGGAATTCATTGAATCGCCATCTACATTTAGCTCCTATCAGCTCACTTGCAACATTTACCATGATGAAAAGGAAATGAATCCATCCTGAGGAATATGTTATTTATTAAGAAAAACAGCTATTTAAACCAAAACAAGATGATAAAGTAAATGTAATATGATTGAATAATGTAACAGAAACTTTTAGAATTGCCATACTTTTTCATTAATATTACTTCTGTGCATTGTACCGCACTATTTGTAATTTAACCTGTGCTGTTTAATGTTATTTTTCTTTGTTACTATCTTATTTCCTTAAAAATACTGTGAGACCTTTAATGTAACCCTGAATCTAACAAGGTGCTGGATAATTATGAATAGTTCAGTATCAGTAGAGTGATGATCAGAATTCCATGATTGTGAAATGATGCATTTTAATTTTTGGAACTTTTTTTCACACCAGAATGATGTCATCTTTAAAAATGAAGTGAATTTTGAAAAACCAAGTATTTTAGTTGAGGTCCATAGGCTTATGCTCTAATTTCCCATAGAATATGAAATGGTATTTTTGGTATATTCCATTAATTAAAAATTATCAAATGCTATAAAATGAATGATATACTATGCACACATTTAACAAATGAAAATTGTGGAAGCCATCAGTCTAGGAACTAAAATGTCTGTTTCAAAAGTATTTTGAACACCAGAACAGTTTAACAACATGACACATATCTTTCAAGAATTTATAAGCCAAAGAGCAGCTGCTGTCTTCAGAGGCATTAGAAGGCCATGGAGTCTGTAGCAGAGGGGACATGTCAACAGTCTGTTTGAACACAGCTGCAGCTGGGATTTTCCAGCTGACTTCCATCTGGATAGGACTATGGTACTTCTGAAAGATCCTCAACAGAGCCCAAATGGCCAACTGAGTAGGTCACACCGGACAGATGGCAAGGTAAGTGAAAAACACTTCCTAGTTTCAATTATGAAAAAAAAATGAGTGCAATGAATTCTTAAATATATCCAAGTATGTAACCTTATAATAAAGACCATGTTCGGGGTTTTGGAGTAAAGGGAGATATGCATGAGTTTAAAAAGTTGGAAAAGTTTTTCTACTTAAAATATTTAATAAAACCATGGCACTTTTACTGACATTAAAATTTTGCCTGTAGGAGCCTGAAGAATCAATAAGAAAATTCTACTGGAAGCTTATTGTTTAGTCTCTGCTTGAAACTAAAATTCAGGTTTCAAATAGTTACAGAGTAGAGATATATCTTAATATTTTCAGCAGCCTTTTTAAATACACAGTGTGTAACATGAAATCTTTGAAGTTTATGTTCTTACACTCAAGTGATCATTTTTTTGGTTATTCTACATCTCTCAGAATTTCATTTATAAAATTTGTTATATACTGAATGCATTAAATATGTAGTGAAAATTTTGGTGTTACTTAAATGACAGCAAAACAACATAAATAATAGGTACACAAATCTTGAATTTTCTCAATTGCAAATTGTTAGAAATAATGAAAAACATAGTGCACGGTGATTATAATGATTATTTTTGATAAAGATGCAAAATTTCTGAAGTTTTAATACATTGTTAGTCTAATCAAACTATTATGATTTTTTAATTTATAGGACTGAAGTTGAATCTGAATATATATATATATATTCTACATGATGTGTGCTTGGAAAATTTCAAAATCAGTACAATAAACATTTGTTGTTAATATAAAATTTTCTTTCTTATTTTTACAGTGCAAAATATTTTATTTTATATAGTTTTATAGCAATCTCTGAATTAATTATACACATTAGAACGTTACTTTTGTGAATTATGTTTTGAAACAATGTATTTATGTGAATTTACATTAAGGGACAACACTTAGAAATTATTATTTTTCAGAAATAGCATCAGAACTATTATGTTAAAACATATAGGATGAATTGTTAAATTGTCTGGACTTATTTTATTGTTAATAAACCATGTTACTGGAATCCTATGTTCTGTGTGAAATAGTCCTATATGATTTACTCTGTAAACGTATTTCACTTGCCAAGTCATTTATAAATGCCCAGTGCTGATGTACCATGCTGCAGGGCAATCACTTTTCACTACATTGATACAGTGTATAACCATATCTACACCAATACCTTTAGAGTATACGCTCTTTGAGCACACATACTTACTGCCTTTTTTCTCCCCTAAGGAATTTCACACATACCTAAGTAGTGTCTCGACCATGTACAACACAAAAAAATCATTCTGTCAGGAATGAGCACTTTTTCCTATTGCTTGGAATCTTTGAACTAAAATTTTGCTCCATGTGTTGTACAGTCTTTCCAGGTCTGGCTTTTGCTTTGCTCTTCAAATTCATGTAGTTCTCCATCACATCCTGCATTTCACACCATAACAAATGAACTAACTTCAGGTGCCCAGGCACTGTAGTTACTTTGCCCACTGCTTTTATACTGGCTGCTCCTTAGCTCATTCACTCCATTCTTCCTTCCAAATGAATTCTTTTATAATTTTTGGCAATATTTTATCATCCCCCAGATCTGAATTAAAAGCATTCATGTGTCTCCCTAGAACTCTGTGTACCCATTTATAACAATCTGGAATTATCAGTCAACTGCAATTTGGAATAGTAAAGGCAACATTCCTATTATGCATGATCTCCGTCTTTCAAAGAAAGTTTGACAGGTACAATTACTTCACAAATTTTTGCTAAAAGAATTGTTGTAGTCAGGGATTTCAAGGGAAACAATTTAATGCAGAACACATAATTTATAGTATTATTTTACAATAATCACCCAAAAAGTTAAATATAAGAAGTGCAGGAAATTTGTCCACACACTAAGATTCAAGGAAGCCAGTTGAGGGCCTGGATCCCATGGCAATATCCTGTATGAGTGCAGCTGAAGACCTAGAGCCAAGAACAATACTTTCCATGAGTCCAATTGGAGGCCTAGAGCCCATGACAATGAATCATGCCAGTCTGTTTCACAGATCTGTGTTGGGAAGGCCCCAAGGGCAGCAATGAAAGCTGGAAAGTCTGTGACAGTGGGATGAAGAATCTGTGCCAGTAGATTGAGGGTTCTGTACTAGAGCCAGGAAGCAACGTTCAAACTAAGAAACAGAGCTCCCTCAAAGATTACTACAGCCATCCTCAGTGAAAATGAGGTTCCGAGCTCCTATGACTATGAGAACAGCCGAGTTCATATCAGGAAGCGAGAGTGACTTCTTCTGGAAATTGAGCAGCACACCGTCTTCCCCACTGGAGCCAGGAAGTGATGCTCACCATAAAGACCAGAGCTCCCTCAGAGTGAACGGCAATCATTCTCAGCAACAACAAGGTTCCAAGCTCCTCTGACGGTGAGAACAGCCAAGTACATCCCAGGAAAAAAGCTGGATAAGCTCCTCCAGGAGAACCCACGGCACCAAACAACAACACCAACTTCTTCCCCAGTTCTCCTTTTATGTTGGCAGCAATTCTCAGGTGGGCCCCACACTCAGCATCATGCTGATTCAGTTCAGCTGGTGTTAAGTTGACCACCAGTTTTCAATCCACCACAATCTAACCTTGATCAATTTGATAACCATACACATTTCATTAAACCATAGTCTCTCACAGCAGCTTTGTGAGAAGTTAACATGTCTTTATCTGTCCAGATTTACATTAATACAACAGTTACATATGAATAATTTTTATTGCACTCTTTTCCACATCAAAAGCAAAATATTCAAAGGATGACCAAAACTTAAGGTTAGAACACAATACTTTGACTAACCTGATTACAAACATATCTAAAAATGACATTAAAATCATATTAAAAGAACAGATCTTGCTTTCCATTAATCTGTTCACAGGGCATGGTAAGGCTAAAATCCAGGGATCTCCTGCAATTCAATTGCACTCTTCCCTTCAGGTGGAAGACTTCAGCTCGTTTTTCCATTGTCCTCTTCTTCTCTGTTTCACCATTGTAACCCACAGTTCCACTAGGGCCTCCTCTCTGGTCAAATGTTTCAAGTCACTCTACTGGTTCCTTGCTTTAGTTTCTAACATAGATCTGGCCAAAAGCTCTCAGCAGTAACCATGCTACCATCCCAAAACTAGACTGCCCTGGAATTTTTCTGTCACCCAGGCAATACTGCTAAGCACAAGCAAAAATCCTGACCAATTTTGTGCCAAAACACAACATACTACCTGGGATTCAGCAGCCAATGCACTCATTTTCAACAGAAACCTCCTGAGCTTTCTCTTAAATGGCAGCATTTCCATCAGTACTCTGATTTTCCAGGCCCTGACCAGACTCTCCAATATAGTTTACAGCGTACAGGGGCTATCTTTTTGACCAGTCTCTCCAAACCTTTCCAAATTAATTCCCAAGGCTCTTAAGCCCCATGGCCGGGCAATGTCACAGCAATGACCCCACTTTCTCAGTACCAATTTCTGTAATAAGTTAGGGTTTTACTAGAGAAACAGATATAAATCAAGATATACAAATGTATAAGAAATGATAAATTTGGTTTACGACAGTCAGTCACAGAGTCGGATGAGGAAGTGTGCAGAAGGTGTCTGCATGCTGAAGGCCAAAGGATTCAACCCAAGGTCTGGAGTTCACTGCAGTGTCCCATGCAAATTCACACCAGGAGGCTGACAGGTCTGCAACAGAAGGCTGAAGGATCTAAGGCAGAAGTTGAAGAGTCTGCACTGGAATCCAGGAGATGACATCCAAGCCCAGGACAAAGACCGGAACTCCTCCAAAGAATGAAACAGCGGAGTTCGTATCAGGAAGCCAGTGCAACAAGCTTCGCTTGGAGATTGAGCAGTCCACCATCTTCGCCTTTGAACCAGGAAGCGATGCTCAATGTGAGGACCAGAATTCCCCCAAAGTGAACTGCAGTCATTCTCAGCAACAGCAAGGTCCTAAACTCCTCTGATGATAATAGTCAAGTTCACATGAGGAAAGAAGCTCAAGTGCCTCCAGGAGAACGCACAGCAGCAGGAGAACCAACATCACCAGACAACAACTTCCTCATTTCCGGTCCTCCTCATATGTTGGCAACAATCCTCAGGTGGGGCATCCACACTCCGCACCATGCTGATTCAGTTCAGCTGATGTTAAATTGACAGCCAGTTTTCAATCCACCACACAGTTTCTGGTAAAATAATATTTACTGAACTCTTAGGGCTGGAGTTATAGCTTAGCAGTACAGTGCCTGCCTGGCAAGCATGAGGTCCTAAATTCAGTTCCCAGTATAAAAAAAATTTTTAATTTAATTTAGTTTTTAATTAAGTTAGGAAAATTTTCAGATTAACTAACTGGAGTTGAAACTTGGGTTCCAATTTATGTAAAACACAACAAATGATCTATTTGACAAGTACACAAAAGCACAGTAATATCTTAGTAATTACTATATAGAGGGTTTATCTAGAGTGTTTCTTGCTTGCTCAGTACACAGGAATCTATTTGTTACATTGTAAGGAAATAATTATTTTTAGTAATTATTTCATAGATTTTACTCTTTCCTGAAATAAACATTTTTGCACATTATGATATATTTTTATTGATATTATGAAAAGAATCTTATCTATAAAACTCCTTCTGAGCACTTATGGTACAAATAAAAGTTAATTGTTAGAAAGTAATGCAAAGGGATTATTTTTAAATATGAGTAAATTTTCCTTTTGTATAAATATATGCTTTGTCAGAAATTTTTAAGTAATATTCTACAGTAATACCATAGATGTATATTTTATATATAAGATGTCCTCAAAATATACAGTGAAGTTTTAAACTAAACACATACTCTTACAGTAAAACACACATTGCCATTAATGCCTCTCAAAATACCCTCATTGCAACACAGTTTTCCTATTGGTCTTGCAACTTTGTAAACCATTTCTGGATGTGTTTTTTGTGAATGTTTTTAAAAAGTGTGATTTCCTTAAGGAGTTTCAGCATTAGTACATTAATTCATGGAAATATGTTTATGATGCTGTGTAAATATGTAAAATTTCATCAAATGTGCACAGGTTAGCACTTTGTGCGTATTAGCACATACATACCTTAACAAAATAGTAAAAAGTGAAAAATACACATATAAAAGAGAGTGTGATAAAAAATATTGCAAATAAGTATGCTGCATCCCATTCAACAGGAAGACAGGCTAAAAGCATTATGGTGTGGTGTGTTCCAAGCCATCTTACTCATCTGATCAGGCACTGTGACCCTTCTGGATCTTCCCCAAAGTCAAAATGACCATGAAAGGTAAATGTTTAAAGTTGACTTAGGAGATCAAATTAGCCATGACAGCAGGCCTAGAGATGCTCACAAAATGGGACTTCCAGAACTGCTTTAGAAAGTGACCCCCCAAAATAAAAGACCTGACCAAAACATGAGACAGGAGTATGAATAAATATGTCACAGGAGAACAAATGCTCAATGAACGCATGAAGAGATGTTCAACATCCATGACCATAAAGAAATGTAAATTAAAACAACACTGAAATTTCATCTTCCCTCAGAAGGAATCACCACTGTCAAGAAATCAAATAAAAACAATTGTTGGTAAGGCTGCAGCCAAAATGAAAGTCTTCTTTATTGTTGATGAGAATGTAAATTACTGCAACCACTGTGGAAATCAGTATGGAGATTCCTCAGAAAAACAAAAACTGGAAATTGCATTTTACCCAGCTATTCCTTCTAGATACCTTCCCCAAAGAGTTAGACATTATATTACAGTGATACATTCTTACCTATATTTATAGCAGCACAATTCATAATGGCTAAATCTTGGAAGTGGACTATATGTCAAAAGAAGAATGACCAAAGAAGATGTGGTATTTACACACAATGAATTATCATTCAGTCATAAAGATAAACTTGAATCACTTGTAGGAAAATGAATGCACCTCGATACCATAATGTTAAGCAGAATAAATCAGACATAAAGTGTTAAATAGATCACAGTTTCTCTTATATGAGAAACCCAATACATAAAAAAGAGCAAAATAAAAAATAGATAATAGGGCATAGCTAGATCTTTCTCAAAATAGAAGGGGATCAGGAGATAGAGGAAGGGGGAAGGAGGGAAAGGAAAGGGAATGAAGACAGGAATTAAAATGTGTTATGTACTTGTACCAAGTCCCCACAGGAATGGAAACAATATGTGCTGAAAACACATCCTAATAAAAAAATCACTAATATAAAAATAAATTAATTGCATTAACCTTTAAAAATGTCAAAAATGTTGGGGTGATTGTATTTGAAGCAAGGGGAGATATTATGAGAGGATTAACTGCAATATGTTTCTTTCACTGTCTTAATTTTTTTAATCAAATATTTACTGGGTAGTTCAATCACGACTCCTATAAATGATTGTACAATGTAACCCAATATATTTATGGTTTGATGGTGAGAAACTGTCTTAGTTACTTTGTAGTTGCTGGGAATACCCAGCCAATAATTATTTTTTTATTTTATTTTATGTTATTTTTTAGTTTTCGTTTTCCAACATTTATTTATTTACTTGTTTACTGGTACCGCAGATCAAACTCACAACCTCATGCTTGCCAGGCAGGTGCTGTGCCGCTGAGCAAAACCCCAACCCCCAACATACAATTTAAAGGGAGAGAATTTTACAGTTTCAGTCTAAGATCAGTCTGTTCCAAGGCAGAAACAAGATGTCAGAAGGACGTGGCAGAGAAAAATTTCCCTTCCTAGTAGCCAGGAAGCAGTGAAAGAAGCAGGGAACCTGGTATGGAGACTTACTGGTGGGGTCACACTCCCAGTGACAGAGCTCTCACCAAGCCCCACCCCTCAACTGCACACTCAGCTACTGACCTTATTAGTGGGTGAGCCCATGGATCAGTATAGCACCCCACAATCTGTTCACTTTCCACAAGTCCCACCTCTGAACACATAAAGCCTTTGTGGGATGTCCTAAATCTAAACTTTGCAAGCAGTTATTGTCAGAATTCATTGTCTTAAAAATGTGCTATTCTTGTTTTTTCTATTTTTATTTTATTTTATTCTTTTTCTTGTACCCTCCAAAATAAATAAAACAAATGGCCCGAATAATAAATGCGTTACATCACTTACACTGTTTTGTTTTGATTGACTTTATTTTGCTTTATTTTGGTCGATTCTATTCTCTTTAAAATAAAAAAAAATTTTAAAAAACATGTTACATAAGTCATGAAGCAATTTGAAGTAAATTTTTCTCTCTTTCATTTCTTTTTCTTTCTGACACAAGGTCTCACTTGGTATTTCAAGTTGGCCTCAAACTCACTATGTGCCCCAATCTGGCCAGAAGTCATGGTGATTCTCCTTCCTCAGCCTTCCGAGTGCTGGAATCACAGGCATGCACCGCCACATGCAGCTGATCAGTTTATTTTAAATTCTACTAGTTCTTGTTTGCAAGAACCTTGTTTACCAAAAATTTCACATGCTCCAAACTTTTGTCATGGGCTTTTAAACTTTATTTTTATTGGCTTCACTAATGCATTACCAACTATTCTATACAGCATTATTTCTCAATATTGTTTAAGATCTGTTAAAATACAAAAGAAGAAAACACAGAAAGTTATCTAATTTGGTGAATAATCATGAGTACCCAAATACATCACTTAAAATATAAGGTATAAATAGATGAATACAAGGGCCAGGAATATAGGTCAGGTGCACAGAGCCTGCCTGGCAAGCATAAGGTCCTGAGTTTGATTCCTGCTACCAAAATAAAAACAAAAATTAGGTAAGTGTATTAAGGTATTCTAGTTCATATAATTAATTTCTGAGTTGGTCAAGTATATGGAATATTGGTTACAGAACACAATATCATTATTTAAAAAAAACACTACTTACACAATTTTGCCATTAAAATGTACAATAGTTCTAAACATATTATTAGGATTGTTAGTTTACATTGAGGAAATAAATACACAACTCTTAAATCTACAGTAGTTCTAAATATATTATTAGGATTCTTACTTTACATTGAGGAAAAAAATATACAATTCTATTAAGTAATTTCCCTGTTTTTAAATAAAATTTAGTGGCAGAGCAAACATTTGAATTAGTAAACTTCTGGGTTAAATTTCATGGTTTTTTCCCTATTAAACAATTCTGTGTCTATGTTGTATGTATCTTTACATAATAGAGGTTTTGACAAAACCAGAAAGAGTTACTTTATTGCAATTCCAAGATACTATATTCTCTTATTTCATATATTGCTAGAAAGTTATTCCAGCTAAAATTTGATAGTAAAAATCCACTGTTGTTCACAATACATGAATTATTAATTTTTTATTTATCCTAAAATATTTTACAAAAACAAATTTACTCAAAAATATTACAGAATTGTTATTTTGGAATCCATGTAAGGAGCAACATGTTATTTGCCCTATAAAAACTTCAAAAGATAGGAGCTTCAGAGGAGGAGCACGTTTACCAGTGAATTGCTAAAGTTGGCCTTTAATTTTATGAATCCCATCAAAAACTACTTTGAAGTCAAAATATAATCACTAACCCTTAGGGAAGCAGCTAATTTTACCTTTTTCTTCAGAACCATTTCAATAAATTAAATAGTTTAAGCAGTTTCAAGTTTTCAGTCCTGTGAGCAAAAAGAGATAATAAACTGTACTTAATTTTAGGTTGCATAAACAGCACAATTCTCTCTCCTAATAAACTGTTGCTGAGAAGAAAATTGAAAAATAATTTATCTTGATCTTAATTTTTGGTGATGTGTCTGCATTTCATTCATTTTGTTTTTCAAATTGTTTCTTGGGGTCTATTTTTCATCGGGCTTTATTCTATCTGCTGGCGATACAAAAATGCATGGAATACAATTTCTTTTTCTGTAGGCATTTAAAATATTTGCAGAGAAAGACAGTGAAGCAGTATTTAAAACCGAATAGCCCACAGATGCCAAATAACTTGGGTAAGAAGAAGAACTGAAAATGATATACGCATATCTTAAAAGTCACTTTGCAATGGAACAAGTGTTTATGGTTTACCTGAAATAACCCTCTGAGTGTGATGTCACTAGTCCCTTTGTGAGATACACAGGTCATGACGATGGGGCTCTCATGAATCAGATTAGTGCCCTTATCCAGGGAAACACTGAGAGTTCTCTTGCCTTCTTTTGACTACACAAAGACAGAAAAATCAGCAGTCTGCACCCTAGAAGAGAACCCATGCCAGAATGACCCTTCTGGCACATTTCTCTGGAGTTCTGTCCTCCAGAATTGTGAGAATTAATGGCTGTTGCTGGACACATCCAGTGTATGGTAATTGGTTGCGACAGTATAAGTCGGCTGAGACATGCTTTAACTTAAGCTTTCTCCTGTTTTCTTCTCCTAAATCCAGCTATATTGTCCCCCTTGGTGTTTCTTAGGCAGAGCAGACAAGCTCCTACTTTTGCTTTTGCTGTTGCCTGCCATACTTTTCCTCTAAAATCTCACAATATTGGCCACAATTTTATTCAGCTATCACTTTTTCAGTGAGATCAAACCTCTACATTCTCTTTCATATTTCAACACTAGATTAAATTACTCCTGACCCACTCTCTAATCTTTACCCTGATGTATTTCCTTCATAACAATATTTCCTCTCCCTCATATGTAGAATATAAGCTAAAATGATGAGGTTATCAGTGTCTATTTAGTTAAATTTTTACAACAAATTGCCAGAACATAGATGACCTAGTGAATGAAAGCATGTAGCATTTGTTTATTTGTCCATCCTTGAACATGAAGGCAGCGAGCATCTTTTTCCTTGCTTATAGCTTCTAGGACTGTTTTTCTGCATAGCCTTTATTGAAAACAATTTTATATTGTCATCTAAAAGTTTGGGTTGAAATTTCATTGGTGAACACTGAAAGTATCTTGTATAGTAATATTTACATATATAAAATATACTTTAGTACAGCATCTGAATTATGGGCATGTTGTGTAATTATTCTAATTGTTTCTTTGGGAAATAACAATGTTAAAAATCATATTGCTGGCAGGAGACTTTTTTACATGTCAAACAGGAGAACATGATTTCTATAATATCAAAGTATTATATTTAATAGGAAAATAAAAAGAACAAATTGAATATTTTCTGTTTCCAGGAGAGTATTGGAAATATGCTGCAATTGACATAACTGTATCCAATACCACATAGTTTTTATTAGTTCTTTAGAGAACTCAAGTCATATTTTTATGTGATAAGAGTCACATTTCTCTTTATATGTCTAATGAATTTATAATGTACAATACTTAGTTGCATTTTAGATTAATAAACCCTTGGTTTTGTCTATTCTATATAGTGTTTTGTATTGCAATAAATATATATTCCATAGTTCATTACTGAGTGAGACTGTGTATTATATTTACAATCAAAAAAAAACTATAATTACATTAGATTTATCTGTGCATCAGTTTTGAACTTAAAAGCTTATGAACATGGCCTTGGGTGAAACATGGATCCATCTCATCCATTTTAATACACGAAGACATTTTTTCAGTCAAATACATGCTAGCAAAGTCTGTCACTGAGTTAAGCCAAGCTAGTAGGGAATTATGCATAGAAAATAACTTTTACAGTGACTTTTTCAAAACGGTTGCTCTTTGACATTCCATAATCATTTCTAAGACAAACCTACACAGTGTCTGCAAGGGGCTGGTTTATCCTTAAAGCCTCCAAAGGCAGTATTACTCTGCTGACAGCTTGGGTTTAAGCTAGTGAAACCTGTTTCAGAATTCTGGCCCCCAGAACTCTAACACGATTGATTTGTATTATTTTAAACCATGTATTTGGTGATACTTTTTAATAGCCACAATACAAAATATTATAATGGACATAGTTAATCTTTAAAATATTCACGCTAGCTGTTTTTTTTTTAATTTGCTTTGCAATAGTAGGACTAAGTTGTTACAATTTTAAATCACTGCATTTAATTGGGCTTTTTGATATATACTTTACATTGAACAGAATTCTGTTTTATCTCCTTTTCCCTTTAACAGTTAGCACTTTTGTCGTATGTATTGTATTCATCATTGTAAGGTCAGTCAGAGGGATCTAACAATTTCACTCATGTTCTTTGATTTCTTTCTTATCATTTTCATCTCAAATATCGAGAATTTCATAATATGTTTCCTAAAATATGATGGTTCTTAGTGACCTTTGAAGGCTCACACCAAAGTGATTTTTTCTTTATTGCCCTGTGGCCTGAGCCACTAGCTGGTAGTAAGTTAGGAAGCTAAGGAGATGCTCTAAATCTTACAGACTGTACAGTGCAACTATGTGTGATGTTATCTATTCAGCACAGCACAAACTTCTCAGCAGGCCGGAGAGCATACATACATTTCCACAAAACAATATTGTAGAAAAACATACAAAAACAAATACCCTTTGATCTTGTGTTTTGTATATATTGCTGGATTATTAGAGTAAAAAAGAATTTTATATTTTCTAAGCATTAATATGAGTTTGTGCTTATGTACAGGAGATCAAATATCACTCATGTTTTAGGTAATTTAAAATATCCCTACACTTACTGTCAAAAATATATGAAAGGTGCTCCTTTCTATTATTTGTTTAATTTTAAAGAGTTGGAATGTAAATGCCATCTGGGTATTCTGTCATACTTCTATCACCTTTAACATTTCAACTTTCATTGTTAAACTACATTTGGCATAAAACTTCCCCTCTGTATTTTGAGTCTATCTATAGATAACTGCAATCTAGTGTCATTTCAAACAAGCCACAATCCACTTAAGACTGTATTTTTGCAACAAATAGTTGATTATGAATCAACCACAGCAGGTGAGTTTCAGACAGTCACAGACTATTAACCAATTCACCTAAGTCCATATAAAACTCTCCACACCCTGCCTACATAAGGCACATGCTGGCTTGGAGCAAATCAAGATATTTCTGCATATTTCTTCATTTTCTCTCCATAAATACTTTCTGCATACATTGCTGGGCAAAGATCTATGTACTTCTACTGTTTTGGGGTGCTTCCAAATTCATGAATAATTTTTTTGCACTTAAATAAGTTTTATTAAATTCAAATTCTTTAAAGTACTTCTTTTAACAATAGGGAAGTCTTTGATATACCAGCAGTCCAACATTTTATATAGTGGAAAGATACAAAAATGAAAATATTTCTAAATACTTGCTAATTTAATGAAATTTAAATAAAAATCAAGAGGCCAGCATTAAATTTATCTAAAATTTGTTGTGCATAACTATCACCAATTATTAACCATGTCTTCAATCTTTACTGAGCTATCATTTGTTCTACTATTGTCCTTCCTGTGAGTTGCTGATTATTAGAATTGTCATTCTTGACTTTGGTCCAAAGGTTTCTTAGAAAATAGTTTTCCAAAAACTCTATTCTTGAGGAAAGACAAAAACATTCTGAATCAATGTTATTGCAAAAATCATCACTCAGGTAAATAACCTTTTTCTTTTTAAAGAAATTAAACTTTGTTTACCTTCATCATTTTAAATATAAAATAAATGACAGGATTAATTGTACTAGGAAAATCATATTAAGTGATTTTGGATGTTTCTGTCCACTATTATGTATTCAATAAACTGTCTTCCAAGAATATTAATCTCTAGCTAATGTACTTTCTGAATTTCTATAATTTACTTTTTTCCCTCACAGTTAGTTATCACAAAAGAGAAATTAAGTAATTGAAATGAAGCATAATTTAGGTTGAAATTAAAGAGTAACTGCATAGTGGCTTTGAAAATTAAATAAACCTTTGGATGGAACTTTCAGAACTTCCTTCTAGATAACAGAAATTGAAAGTTTGTGTTCTGCAGACAAAACCCAAAGTATATGAACCCTAAAGTGCAAAAATTTTTTTCCCACTAGTTTTGTGTATCCACAACATCTGGAGTGTAACAGACATATATGTTCAATAAATCTGTCAACTTATTAAGTAAATAATATACTTTTAATGGAAAGATGAATCTTTGGATGGATACACAAGATTGCTCTAAATTTATATAGAAAAAAAAAACTATACTGACTGAAATATTTTAAATAAGAACAAATGAGAAGCAGTCACATTACCCAATGTGAAGACTTCTTGTTTAACTACAAAAGACCAACTATATATCATCTGATAGACATACAGTTCAATGTAATATTATGGAAAATTCAGAAGTAGACACACACAAATGTACCCAACAGATCTGTGACAAAGAAACAAAACCAATGTAAAGGGAAAAAGATAAAATTTTCAACAAGGGTGACAAAAGTAGTCAGACATCAATCAAACAAAAATAACCAGCAAAATAAAATAAATAATTAGACATCAATTAAAAATATAAGAAAAGTAAAAGTGAGTTGTTTTTCAAATCTTACACAAAGACAAACTAGGAATGGATCATGAATTAAAATTTCAAAAGTACATTATGAAAACTTGGCAAAAATTTTAGCAAAACTTCAGGATTTAACATTAAGTAATGATTTCTGAGACTTCGCACCAAAGAACGTGAATTGTAAAAGGAATCATTAGTAAATTAGATTTTATGCAAATTAAAATGCTTTCTTTATGACAGATTCTAGAAAGATGAACTGATAAGCAATAGACTAAGAGAAAATATTTTCATAACATACATCTTACACAGATCTACAACCTAAAATATACAAAGCAGTCTTAACATTCAACAGTTGAAAAATCAAGTATCCAATTAGAAAATAGGAAAATGGTGTGAAGAAATATTTCACTGAAAATGCTAGATAAGTCATTGTAAAGGTACTCAATATCATCAACCACTAGGGAAATGCAAAATAATTTCCCAGAACATGATCTTATATACAGGTAAGAGTAGGTGTATTAACAAGTATTGAAAAACTTGCATCCTGACAAGGAAGTATAAAAATAGTATCACTCCTACATTACCCATGGCAATATTCAGTACTACAAATGTCCCAGAAGCATTTTGATAGTTTCTTAAAAAGTATGTAACCACTGAACAACCCAGCATTGTATTCTTTAGCTTACATTCTACAGAAATAAGATGCATTTTGCATATATATAGCACCTTTGTTCTTAATAATTCCAAACTAGAAACAAACTGGGAACAATCAAATTGCTTCTCAGTTAGTGTTATGGTTTGTGTCTAGGTGGCCCCCCAAGCCTTATGCAGTCATGGAGGTGGCTGAATCTAGCATTTGTGATTGGTTTGTTGTCTAGCACTAGGATTGGTAGTGTGAGTGCTGCACCCACCCAGGAGCAAAGCCAGCATACAATATAAGGGAGGGAAGAAGGCAAGTTTTTTCCTCTTTTGCCCTTTCACTCTTATTGCTTGAGGCCACCATGAATGGCTGCCCCTCAGCCATGCCACCCTGCCTTGCAGCCAGCTGTGTATAGACAGAAACCTCCAAAATCTGTGAGAAATAAACCTTTCCTTCCTTCATTTTGGTCATTAGGTATTTTGTCTCAACAATCAGAGAAAAGTAACCAAGACAGTGAGTGAATGATTAAAGAGTACATGGTACATTTGCACAACAAAACAGTAAGGAGTATTCTCGAGTACAAAGCACTGGCCTACATAATGTTCCAGAAAATTACAAAAATGTATTTTCATAACGTCTTTGAAATGGCAAATTTATTCCAGTACAGAACAAGTTAGTAAATTTGAAAGGTTAGAGACAAGTACAGATGTGAGAAAATTGGGTTGGTTGTAAAAAAGCAAAATGAGGAATTTCTGTGGTGATGAAAATGTTCTGTGTCTACACTGTATCAGTGTCAACATCTATCATTTTGCAAAACGTCACCATTTGGAAGAAACTGGTTGAAGTCTACAAGATATATTTCTGCTTTATTTCTTAAAACTTCATATGAATCTAAAATTATCTTAAGTAAAAATTTCAATTTAAATGTAAGATTAAATATCTATCCAATATGTTAATAAAGATGCATAGAAATCTGAGCATAGAGACTAACACTGTGAAATATGAAAGAATTTAAGGATGGAAAAACCCCAACATATTTCTATCAGAGAAAATACATGGAAAGAATGGCAGACAGTTGCTAGTCATATAAATTAGGTCAGGCCATTTTATTGAAAACGACAGGAAGATTTATGTTTTTTTTTAAATATGTTTGAAAACATCAGAGTTAACAAGACAAACTGCAGTTTTCTATACACATGTAATAGAAGATCCAGGAATTTGGGTTCACAATTGAAGCTTATTTCTTCTATGGCCATTTGCCTATTAAAAATGTGGGAGAAAATTTGAGACAAGCCCAACATTCGTCAGACTTGCAGTCCTGGGGGAAATTTCTAACCCCAGGCCTGACAAAGAAGATATTCTGGGAAACAGCCCAGACAGTGGATAAATCTTCACAGAGATTCATATTGTTAATGAGAATGTAGTAAAAATACAATGGTACTTACTTCGGCTCACAAACTTAATTTGTTCCACAGTTCTGGGGAAAATGACCATATTCATATTCATCTTCTGAAGCAGTCTGTAAACCAAAGCAAAATTTTGATGCAAGTTTCTGTTTGTGAACTGAATGGTTTGCAAACAGAAACATTTGTGAAATGAGATGTTGCAACACAAATTCATGTTGAGTGTTTTTTCTTTGTTTGTTTTTGTACTGGGAATTGAACTCGTGGCCTCATTTGTCTGAAACAGAGCATAGCTAATACTGAGGATCCTGACGTTCCAAGAACAATTTAAGAAGACCACAGAGGTGAGGAAAACTCTCAGAATTTATATAACAATGATGAGCCTTAGGTTAAAATTTACAACTTCTAAACCTAGGATAAACCAAGAAGAAAGATTCAGATGAGGCTACAAAATTAAAACTACGATCTTGCAGTTGTAAGCTAAATCACTACTGGAATTCACTTAGGTTTGTCAGATATTTAAAATCTATCTCCCGGAGTAGAGAGACCTTATTGAATACTCAGAATCTCAGAAAAGCTTTGACTTGTAAGTACAGTTATTTGAAAAAAAGCAGTAAAATGAAAGAGATAATGACTTGGCAGGAAAAGATTTTAACAAGGTATTAGAAACCTATTCAGTAATTTCAGGAAAAATATGAATAACATGAGAGCAGAAATTTAAATTTTGTTGTTTTAGTTTACAGAACCAAAATAAACATCGTTATGGGTTATATCTAGAATATGCCCTAAAACTCTCATGTACTCCCAGCTGGTGTTTTGGGGAGTGATTAGATCACGGCAGTGCTGTGCTCCTTGGGGACTGACACTGGCTCCATGGCTGGGTGTGGACTGGAGAAATGAGCGGGAAGGTGCGGCTCTTAAGCGGGCTCCTTGCTTCACCCTCTGCTGGTCACCATCACAGGAGCAGCTTTCTTCTGCCATATCCTGTCATCACGTCCTTCCCTCTTTGGAATCAACTAAGGACTGAAAACGAGCAAAATAAACCTCTCCTCCTTAAATTGTAGATGTTGGGTATTGTGTTTCAGTGATGAAAAAATAATTCTGGGGTGAGAAATGCAATATCAGAAATAATGTATTGCTTGATGTCTTAAAACCTACTAGAACCTGCATAATAGAAGACTAGTCAGTTTGAAGACATTGCAGTGAAATCTCTACTATCTGAAATACAGAAAGGAAAAAGCAAACCAAACAAAGGGGAGACTCTGTGACCTGAGGGTGAACATGCGTAAGTTCTACAATCAGTATATATTTTGAGGTTCAGGGAAGAGCACATTTTATAAATATGTAAAAATATACACCATATAGTCTTTAATTGTCTACTTTGAATTTGTATTCTCATTTACGATTTACTTTGACAATATTAACTCATTTTCTTAATTATTTGCAGTTTATAAGTTTTTAGTGTGCTTACAGGTAGGTAAATTTAGGCTCCTTTTTCCTAAGTGCAAGGAAGTTTAAATTAACTTATTTCAGATAAACAAATTCCTGACTCCACTGATAGCATTATTATTATTATTTATTTATTTATTTATTTTTTGCGGCACCGGGGATTGAACTCACAACCTCGCACCTGTTAGGTAGGTGCTTAAGTCACTGAGCCAAACTCCCAGCCCTGATTTTTTGAGGCAGGGTCACACTGTGCAGCTCAGGCCGGCCTTGAGCTCACGTTGTAGCCTAAGCCAACCTCAAACACACAACACTCCACCTACCTCAGCCTCCCTAGTGCTGGGATTAAAGGCATGCACCACCACACCTGGCTAATTAACATTGGCATTATTATTTAATTAGATTAAACATATAGCATCATGTATGGGAACATATGGGTAGATTTAATGCATTACACTTTAGATGTAATTAATACAAGCACATACGCCTTCCTGATATTTTCATTTTTAATATATTAAAACTGTCTTCTCTGGTATGGTTAAAAAAGATTCAAAAATATTTCACAATAGGAATAAAATAATAATGCATTTGAAAATATACCAATTAACACTAATCTCAGAAAGTTTATAAAGGTTGTGTAGAAGCAGGAATGGGGGTGCACACCTGTGATCTCAGCTTTCAGGAGGCTCAGGCAGGAAGGTGACAAGTTTGAGGTCATTTTGGACTACATAGCAAATTCAAGGAGACCAGCCATAACTGCAAAGGTGGAAAGACTGTCTCACAAAAGCAAATCAAGACAGGAAGAGTGTGTAGAAAATACCAGTTTACAAGGAACGGTAAACCCTTTTTTCTTAGTTATTACTTTAGAGAAGATAGAGATTTATTTTCCAGTCTCTTGCTTTTGAAATTTATAATCTTCAACAGATACAGTTCAATGGACACAACTTGACATTTATACTCCTAATATTCACATATATTTTTGTATTAATATATGTTAAAATACATTACATACATATAATGACATTAATGAAATTCAAGTTTTGATTCTTTAAGAAATGTTTGTAACTTTGATGATTTGTACCTAGATGTCCTCCAAATCCTCACGTCCTTGTAGGTGGGGCTTTTAGGAGGTGGCTGGATCTAGTCTGTGTGAATGTGGATTAAGTGGGTTATGTGATACTGGGTTTAAAGGTGTGGATTAACCTGCTAACTGGTTTGGCAAAGTTCTTGGTGTTGATAATGGAAGCTCCCCTGGGTGTGGGTAGTACCAATTAATAGGCTTACAGCCTGGATGGGCTACAAAAGGAGAGAAGGAAGGCAGCCTTGTTTATGCTACTGCTGTTTGCTGCTTTGCTGCCCTCTGCCCTGCTTTGCCATGGACTGTTTTCTCTCTGTGATGCCTCTCTACTATGCCTCGCTGCCTTGGAGCCAGTCAACTATGAAATGCAATCTCTGCAGACTGTGAGTTAACTAAACCTTTCCTTCTTTAACTTCCAGTGTCAACTATTTTGTTTCAGCGGCATGAAAAGTAACTTTGCAGGATGCACTATTAAACTCAACACAATGCTTTGTAATGACCTGAGTTTAGTCCCTGTTTATGATTATTATCAGAATTTTTAAAAAGAAAATTTTATGTAATTCAATACGTTCTTTACTGTCTATCAAAATAAAGTAACAAATATAAAAGCAGCCAAGTTCAAATGATGGTGGTAGATTGGAACATGTATCTGTTTAGTGTAGCAAACCTCTTTCATCATTAGAGTCAAAAGTTTTGCAAAATTTGTCTTTTAGAGCATATTAGTAGAGAGAAAAGCAGATGTGTATTTCTATAGCAATGAGCTTGCATTAAAGATCAGTAATTTTTCCTCAAAACTGATTATTTCTGGTAAGATCTTTGCTATGGTTTATACATTGTGTCAACTTGAGAAGTCTAGCAGGTTAATTAAGTAACTCAGCAGCTCTACATCCTGGGGTGTAAAACACAGTTACCTGGTCATTGTTACAATTTGAGAAGGTCAGAAGTTTAACTGAGAGAGTCAGCAGGGAGCCAGGGGTCTTATTTTGTAAACATCCTCATCCTGTGCAAAGAAAGGCAAGGATGTTTGTGAAGCTACACCCACCCTGGCGGGGGTGTTCTGGGTAGTATATAAAGGAGGAGAAGAGGCTTGCTCTGGCCCCCCTTTTACTCTGGATGCTTTTGCTCGGCTGCTGCCTTGAAGTGTTGTTTCTGTGCTGTGCCACCCTGCCTTGGAGCCAGCTGATTGTGGATTGAAACCTCCAAAAACTGTAAGCTAAATAAACCTTCCTTCCCTAATTTTGGGTGTCAGGTGTTTTGTCTCAGCAACGAGTAGAAAGTAACAGACAATCTTCATACTTGATCAAGTTAAATATTCACTTACACTTCAAAAAACCAAAGAGTAATTTTTCTACGTTATTTGTGAATTCTTGATACATGAAATTAGACTGTCTCTCCATGCTTTGACACTGAAAGAATGGATGATAACCAGGTGCAACCTGAAAGAATGGACCTGGGTGCCCAGAAGGATGTTGAAAACAAACTGAAGACAACAAAACAAAACAGGAAAGTAAATCGGCAACGACAGAAAAAAATCAGTCTGCACCATCATTAGCCTCTGAGGCTGGTGACCGTAACAGAACTTGAATATGCTGCTTCATTTTTTTCAGGAAATTGCAGATGCATGGTTGAGCAACCAGTTAAATAAAGATGTAGAGAGAGGGAGTTACAATGATAAGATGAACATCTCTACTTCCTCTAAAAATTTTACCAAAATGAACAGATCTTAACATAAACTAAACAAATGTGTAAAGCACTTAGCAGAAACATGAGGAAACATATGGATATGTGTTAAGCATTTAGTACAGAAATATCAAAAACAAATGGTTAGAACACCAACATCCAGAGTCAGGCATAAATGCTGGCGTGGTGGTGAATATCTATAATCCCAGCATGCAGGAGGCTGAGGCAGGAGGATGGTGACTTCAAGGACACTTTGAGCCACATACTGAGTATAAGATCAGACTGGACTGCATAATGAGATCCTGTCTCAAAAAACAAAAATGAAAGCAGAAAAGTTTCAGGGATACAGTTTAGTGTCATGGCCCTGGGTTCAATCTCAAGTACTGGAAAAAAAATATTTCTTTGCAAAATCTGTTTGATAGGTAATGATTTTTCCATATCTCATTCTTACTTCTCATGAATCAGTAACTGATCCTATGTAAGCCTTGGAGATTACAGGACAGTTTCCAAGAATGAATCAGAGGTCCTGCAAACAGACAGATTTAAAACAAAGCTGAGATATTTTCCAGAGAGCCAAATTGAGAGAATTTCTGGGTAGTAAATGTTGAACGCTTCCAAACCTTTTCCTGGTTGATTTCTAGAAATCTGAAAGATATGATTAATATATTTGATGAGGATAGTAGAAAGGCCAAACATTGTAATCCAAACTCCAAATTTTAAAAAATAGAGAAAAAAAGGAAAAATTAAAAAGATAATAATTAAAATATCCCTGACCTAAGTAAGATGAGCACCAGAAAAGGCATCAGTAGGACCACACCATGCATAAACACCATTTTGCATCAAGACAAGTTATAGTGACACTTCTGAACACTATGATTATATATATATATATATATATATATATATATATATATATATATATATAAGCTTCCTACAAGTTTGTGGAGGATTCAAGAAAATGAATGCAAATGATACATAATATGTATAAGTACGTAATACATTTATAATACTCATAAAATGGTGAATAGTACTCTAAAGAAAGTTCCATCTATAGCTGTAGTGTATTTTTGATAGTAGCAATGATCATAGTAGTAGTGTTGATTATAAAAAATGAGTATTTAGAATGACGTTTTTCCAAATGTGTAGGTGCAAAGTTGCTTGTTCAAACAAAATACTAAATATTATTTAGAGATGCTTCATATATAGAGTTAAATTATGTTAACTGCATTTGGGATAAAGCTTATTTTATCTATTAAGATTCTGAAATTAAAATACACATGAGGTCTTGTACAGCAATATAAGATTATCTTTGTGCATTTATCTTTAAATTGCAGATACGGTTTTGGTAGCTCTGTGTGGAGATGAAATTGTTTCCTTCTAAAACCACCTGAGGATGAAATTAAACATACTTTAACTGGGTTGTGCCAATGGGAGGTCTCAGAAGTGTCTGTTTGTATAAGAAATATATGAATTGCTTTTCTTACCTCCTGAAGTGCTTCATGATGATGACCTGTATGGAAGAAATATTAAGTGCTTTATAACTTCTCTGATTGAATTTTTAAAGTAAGTGAGATGAATAAAAATAAAACCAAATGTAGCCTCCTGAAAGAATGCAAATGAGAGATTCACAAATATTTTTTTCAGTTAAACAAACCATTAACTATCAATAAGAATGCATGCTTTTATAAGAGGAGTTTGTATGTGTTGTATTTTTATTAGTATATTTGTTTAGAAGGAAAAGAAAATCTTTTTTGTCATAGCTGTTGAAATTTGAAAATCTCATTTTTTTCCCTTGGAATATTTTCACCATTTATTTAGTTATTTATTTGTGGGACATTATTATTCATTAATAAAATTTTCAATTTTTTATTAACTTCATTTTTTTGTATTTAAGCAATTTTTATTAGTACATGTTTATAGTGCTTAATAGTCACACTCTTCACAGAGAGTCGGTACATGTACAAAACACACATTAGTTATTTTTTAAAATCCTCTTCCCGCTCCTTTTACCTCATTTTTTTTTTTTTTGCTCTAATAATAAACGTTACTACTTGGTTGCTTAGGAAAAAATATCTCTCCCATAAATTCAAGGATATTACATGTAAAAAAAATCTTTCAAAGGCAAACATAATATACCGAAGAAATAAATGTATCACTAACATTTTGGGGTTGTGAAACTGTTTTTATGCCACATTGTCCAAATCACAAAAAATAGTATTTCTCTTATATTACTTGAAACTTAATTTCTGCCTGTAAACACAGTATTATGACATTTTTATATTTAAAAATTCATTTCAAAATACGCTATGACAGCATTATTAAAAATTACCATCTGATTTATCATCTCTGACTATATGAAATTGAAAAACTGCTACATTAATATCTATTTTACAAATGAAAGCTTTCATTTCTAAAAATATATTAGAAATATGCACTAAAACAGAAATTTGACATTAATTCATTTGTTTTAGTATTCTACAATCTGTATGTTTTACTCATAGGGCAACCATCTTAATAAAAAATAATGGATGAAAAAAATGCGCTGAATAACTGTACTGACTAATTAATGTGTTTTTCTTTAGAAAAGATACTCTGCATGGTAAAGGAGATGTACCAGTCTATTACACAGTCTCATGGCTCGATATAGTTAGTATTATATAATTTTGTTAGAAGACATTTTTTAAATGATTTTATTAATAGACTTACCATAAAATCAAGCAAACAACAACAGAGATTCAATAAAGGGGAGGTAGAAAATTTTGGAAATGAATGATGTTACATTTTCCTTTAAAAATTATGAACATTATGATATAGAAAGTTAAATTTCTACGATGCTTACCTTTCAATGCCTTCCTACATATTGGTGGGACTCCAGGGAATGTGTTAGAGCATTGGCATATCATAAAATATTTGTAAATGAAATATGGTATGGGGAAGCCTGAAATATACACTGTGTCGTAGATTCAAGGTAGAAAAACACATTTTGACAATCTCTAGCGACGTAAAATTTTCTGAGACTAAACAAACTTAGATGTTAGTGAAACTGATAAATATTTGTGATGAACAAAATAATTTGAAAACCATAAAAGAATTATAAAGTTATAGTAGAAAAAACAATGACCAATTGTAATAAATTATAACATGGAAGGGAAAAAATGATTTCTAATGAAAGGCCAATTCATACACCCTAGAATGTTTTAGGTGTGGTGATGATACATAAAGAATAATCAAATAACAAAATAAGGACAGTTTTATACAGCATCATGGCTTGATTTAGTTAGTATTATATAATTTTGTTTGAAGACATTTTTTAAATGATTTTATAAATAGACTTACCATAAAATCAAGCAGGAATCAATATAAACAACTATAAAAGTGAAAAATTATAACAAAATAAAACAATCCCCAAACTGCAGCATTCGAGATAGGGAAGTAGGAGTCAAGGGAATTAAAAAAGGAGAAATTTAGCCTGCTGTAATATCCAAATTGCACTAAGCAGGTGCTTTGAACAAGGACAAGGCATAAGTGTCATTTCATAGACCATGTGATTTAGGTGTGTAAGACTTAGGATAACAAAATCAAACGTTTCTGAATGTCTGGGTGTGTATCATTTGCCTGTATGTAAGGCCTTTTAATAATTAACACTAAAATATTTTATAATATGTTAGAAGTTATATGCTACCTTAGAAGTATGAATAGAAAGATTATCTTTATGTGAACATTAATGATACTCTGAATAGGGTTTTTAGATCAAGTTATTTGCCTAACATATATAGTTTGGGTCAATATCATACTAAAGTGTTAAGAAATAACCTATTACAAATTAAGAGTAAAGATTAGTTATCAGAGACAATAATACTTGTATTTAGATTGAAAAAGTAACATGACACGTGATTTGTTAAGACTTACTGTAATGTCTACTACTCAGAATTTTAAATGTTGTTTGAGTAATAAAATGGAAGGTTTTTTTCTCTGTGCAATACAAAAGTAAAGCAGTGGATATATTCTTTTGTAGCTACTGTCAGAAAACTCCTGTAAATGAAGAGCTGATACTTTATACTTGTGTTTGATCTGAATTGCACATTATATTATAATATTGTGCGACTATTTTGCATGGATTTTAATACTATGTTCATTGTGCACAGAGTCAATATTCATTGTATGAATATTGGAACCATGAATCACCATAATGATTTTAAAATAAATACAACATCTGATTAGTATGAAGATCATAGTCATTTATAATGTTTGGATTTACATAATTTGCTACAAAATGTCTTCAATGGGGAAAAAAGATGGATGCAAGTGTGATAAATTCAGACTGTGTTAATGGTTCTGAAACTTAATCTGTGAAATTGTTAAAATTAAATCAAATGGAATCAGCAAATAAAATAAACTTCCATTTATGCCAACATAAGAACTCTGTGAGGAACAAAGAGAAAGAAAGAATTTTGTTTGAATTGCTACTGAAACCTTAAACCTAATGATTAGCTAGAGGTTTCAAGAAAAACCGTCACTTCTGACACTAGCAAAAAGACCACAATAGATGAAATATTGTAAAGTAGATGTTTGCTTCCACTTCATTTCATAAACAATATCTGGTATAAGAATTCAATCTCTTCAATATTACTTTTATCCAGGTAATTGCGAGAGGAAGACTCAGGCGGGTATGATTAACCCTTGGTAGCAGTTTGCATAAGTCTATCACACTTAAAATGGCAAGGATTATTCTGGATTGCACTGCTGCGTGAAACTAGCTTTTATGTTTAAAGACAGCCTCGAAACATAAAAATTATATAATTATAACATTCAATCATATTGTTTCTTTAATTTGTGCTAAATTATAAAATCAAATAGGACAGTGATATTATAAAATGTAATGATGCTGAATATCTCACTTTAAAATCTAAAATAGGACCGGGGATACAGCTCAGCGACACAGCCTGGCAAGTGCAAGTTTCTGAGTTCGAGTCCCAGTACTCTCCTCTCCCAAAATGATTAAAATCTGAAATAGTTTTCTCATGCTTTAGTCATAAAAAATAAAATTACATTTTCATGGAAAAACACACTCAGAAAAATTGTGTTTCATTAAGACACCATTTGGTCACAATTCTCCAGTCACTTTCATATGAGTGAGAGATTGAAGAAATAGAAGGTGTGGTTGCACATCATTCCATAGGAACTGTGTGTGTTTTTAAAAAGTTGGAAATACTGCATTTCTCTACATAATGCATTAAAGTTTTTTTTTGTCCTAATAATAAGTATTTTTCAGGTCTTAAGATCATTTGACCCCTGACAACCCTTTTATTCTTCTATCACAGTACAAAAGCAGCCACCCTCAATACATTAATATACCTGTGACTGTGTTCCAATGAAACATTATCTTAACAGTTATTGACATAGATTCTAACTTAGGGCTATCAATTTTCAATCCCCTGTCTAAATGGTTCTGTTCATTGGGTTAAACATACGTTGAATATTTCCTAATATTTCATAAAGTGATACACCATGCTTAAAGAAATCATAAGGGAGGATTTAGAAGATGCGATTGAATAAGGCTTTTAATATTAGAAAGAATAACCTAGGAAAGAAAGAGGAATGAAGTCTCAGGCTATGAGATGAGTTGGGGAAAAGGAGACAGTCATGAAAATATATTACTACACACTTTGATCCAGTTGTCAATAGCAAATAAGAAATGTCATAAATGTATTCAAAGAAAAAAGGATGTCACTTTTGTCATAACGAATCACTGAAACTTTAGCAGTATCATGAATTTTCTAGGAGTTGTTTTTCCCCTCCCTCCATGGTGTTTTTTACTGAAGCTGCACCCCCATGGTGGCAGACATTTGCAGTCTAACCTGCGGTCTGACTGCTGCAGTCTCTGGCTAAGACATAGTGGTTACTTAGGAACTATCACTGAATCAGTGATTCATTTTCTTCTCAGGACATAATCTGGAATTCTTCACTCTTTTTACAAAAGGTGAAGAGGATAAAACTCCTACTGCATTAGAGGCAAAATAGGTTTCACTTGAACCTGGGGAACAGAGAGGTAGCTGGCCAAAATACAAATCACTCAGACTAGGTCAGCCCAGCATAGCTAAAGCTGCAGGATCACCATGGTAAAGGTCACTCTTGGGGTAATAAATAACTGATAATGGCGTGACTTTGGAGGAGCAATGCTTTCGAATAGAGTTGGAAAAAGCCCTCTCCTTATAGTAAAGTCAGGGCGTCTGCAGAGAGGAGATAAAAGAATTTTCAGCAAACACTAGTTTGTCTGCAGGAGACAGTGGCATGATGAAGTCTACTGACCTGTTGATGACTCTAGGGTACACAGAGAGGAAACGCAGAATGAAAGGATCAAAAAAAGCTAATCTGTAATGAAGTAAAAATGAAGTTCACTTCTTTATTTACAAGGGATTTAAGAGTTTTCACAGGGTCCTAATCTACATTGCTCTAAATGCCCTTCGGTTTGACTCCAGTTGGCTGAGTTTTCCCTGACTTTAGACTCGACCTTCCTTTTGCTTTTGTTTAGCTTCAGTTTTAATTAGAATTTTGTGGGGAGCAGCAGTACATTAAACTTTCATAAGAGCATATACTTCAGTGTGTGTATAGATGGGAGGAAAAAATGCAAAGTTCTAGGACTGGTAAGGTTAAAAGCATAATACAATTTTAAAATATTTTGTATTTTTGAAAAATCCCTTTCATTGAATCTAATGTGTGGAGAATAAATAAATAAATAAATAATAAGTAATCTTATTTTTTCATTGGTTTCCTTATTGTGCTAAATGAATACTTGGAGTTGGCCCAGAGATTAAAATATTTTGTTTCTTGCAAGAATAGACATCACAGAAATTACTGCAACATGTTTTCCTTTTCGTATTGCCAATAAACATATTTTTGTTCATTTTGTTTTGGCAGCATCAAGAAAAACATAATAACTTCTCAGAAAATATTTCAAGTAAATAAGTTCTGTCTCCAAAGAATGTGCAAAAAGTAAGTTAATACTTTTAACTTAGATATCATCAGTACAAATGTGTATTGTATATGTATACACATTTATCACTTTCCTGCTGTTGTATAAGTATGAAAATTTTGTTTAAATTTCCCTAATTTCTCACAATCTGTTGAAGTTTTAATTACATATTTGTCATATGAAAATAAATGTAGATGTGGAGAAAATATCTGAAGAATGTACCAAAATTAACGAGGAGACAATGACTATGGTGTTTCTATGGTAACAGCAGGGTTTGCCAGTTGCTATAGCAACATGGTAGCTGAAGAAAAAAGAGTATGGGGTGTATGCAAAATACAAACTTACAAAATTAAAAGTTTCCCAATTAAAAGATCCATATGGATAAAACTGGCACTGATAAAGAAAACCCACACATTCCTAATTCTGCTTGGGATCAGGACCCTCCTAGTTCTTTCAGTACTTGATTAATGCTGAACTGGTGATCTCTATTGTAACAATTTTCATCAAGACCATTGGCAGTGTTCAAATATGATTGGCTGTTCTCTCTAAAAGTTTTAATAATATGAGATAATATATGAACAAATGCTCTTTATGTTATGAAGAGCTGCATAAATTCTTTGTTAGTTGTTTCAAATCTTGATAATAACAATCTGGTACTTCTTTAGTAGTTCTCAGATATAGGTCTTTGGATTAAAATAAATGTTTTGGTTTATTTTAATTTTGCACTGGAAGCTTGTTTGCTGGAGGATTGTTTTCAAATTTTTAACTCTAGCTTTCTCTTTTCACACTAAATGTAAGAATTTTACATAAAGATTGCAATAGGTGCTAAGACAGGGTGAGGCTATGGCCTGGGACCATTCCTCCGAGAGCAGACGAAATTGAATCTGATAATCGCATTCCTTATGGGTAATGTTTTTAACTTTTCCCATGAAGAGTTATCTAATGAGATATGTTTGAGACAAATATTTTCTTTATATGAAGATTAAACTCATAGAAAATAGTATTATTTGCATTATGTCTACTTTTAGAAAATTGTTTTAACTACAGTTGAATCCCCAGTGTCATTAAAAAATGTTTCTACCACCATTGAAATGCATAGAAATTTGTCTTTGAGCCCTCTTGACATGGTTAAATGCTACTTTTATGTGGACTCAGTTTGCTTTTCTTTCTTTCTTTTTTTTTTTTTTGTTTGTTTGTTTTAAAAACAGGGTCACAGTATGTAGTTCAGGCTGGCCTTGAACTCATATAGTGATACTCACAGTGATACTCCTTCCTCGGCCTCCCAGGTACTGATTCCCCCTCATACTGATATGAAGAAATCTTGGTCAATTGTGTCAACAAAACAGAAAAGGTCATATTCAAACTATTTCATTTGTTTTTATAAAAAGAAGATGCAGGTGGTGGGGCATCCACGTAAAAATGCTCACCTGGATTCCAATCTTATTCCAGGTTTCCAATTCTAAGTTGGGTAAACTACTTCTCTCTGCTTAGCTTTACTCTTTACAAATTGGAAATTACCATTTTCCATTGTTACAATATCACAGTGAATTGGAAGGTTAAGTGAAGTGACACTTACAAAATAATTGGGAAATACCATAAAAAATGCACATGGAAAATGATATCTGCTGTTACAAGGGAAAGAACTATTTTTATTTCAAAATATCTTAGTTACAGTGGGCAGGAAAACACACCATGAAGAATGATGAATACATTTAGAAATAATGAATATACGATTTCTTATACTCTTTTCATTTCCTTTTTTTAAACTAAATATAATATCTTTATTATTAATTATATTTACTGGTACATTATAGGTAAACAGAATGATCACATTCATCATAGGGAATTTGTACCTGTATATAATATAATTTGATTTTTATTTTTCAGTTCCCCTACCTTTCCTTTAACCCCTCTTCCCCTTCTTATTGTTTTCTTTTTTCCTTCTTTCCTTCCTTTCTTCCTCCCCCTCCTTATTTTCTCTTCCTATTGGAACATTTTTTTCCTAATACCTATTATACATTTTGGTACTTATTTACAACTTTCAGTTTCTCACACCAAAGAAACAAATATTTCCATTTCTTCTTACTACAAAAACAGAGATTTATTTCTCAGACTTATGTATAACACATCATAAAAATATTTATTCTAGCCAAGAATAGCTAGCAAAGAAGTTTGAGATCAGATATATTGTCATACAATTTTCCAGATTGTCAACAAATTTTTTCACAGTTTCATAATATTTTTTCTTCAAAATTGGGCCTTTCTTTAAACATTGCTATATGCAGATAATGACTGAATGTTTTCCATTTGATTTTTAATTGGATTATTCATCAGTAGGTAAAAAATTCAAATTTTACTAAATGCAATATTATGAAGCATTTTACATTTGTGATTAGTGGCTATATGCAAATCATTGCTTCAGTAAGATGCAATCCATTGGCAGCAATTGAATAAATAAGCAAACAGCAGTATGATGGGTGATAAACTCAGATTCTAACTTCTGCTTCTATTAAATATTAGCTACAATAATATGGCCAATCATCTGAATATCTTCATTAGTAAAATTATGAGAAATTAACTTAAATTTCAAAATTTGGTACATACTAGTTTTAAAGTGGTTAATGGGCTTAATATGTTAGAAGCATAATAGAAATTAATTCAGTGATAACATAAAGAACAAAATAAATATTTGTTTAGGATTCTTTAGAATTTTCAATGCCTTTTCCTTTAGCAGTTTCATTCTCCATATGTTAAGTAGGCAACTACCTATTACTAAAATCTCTAAAGTTTATTACTGTCTTGTAAAGGTCAGAATAATTTAATATTCAAGATTCTAAAATCATTGAGACTTCATTCTGATTCTATGCATTGGTGCCATAATGACGCAAGAGATCTGTATTTTGCAAGTCAATTAATCACTGGAGCCAAGGAGATGAGATTCTCTGACTGGAGGGTATTAAGTTTATCAGCTGCTATCGGAAGAAATAGGTCAGTAGTTTTAAGTCTCATTCCCAGTCTATAAAGAATGGGCTGCTATTGAAAATGGAAAAATAAAGTTCTGCTATCAAAAATGATAAAAATGATGTTATTTGGCATTATATAAATATGCTTACCGAATATTTTGGATTAAGTATAAAATTAGTTTGATAACTCATAAAAAAGTGCTACTTTTTGCTTATTCTATGTTAGTGATGAGGAACCTTTTAGAGAATGCATACCAAACTGCAATCCACAACCAACATAATTGTTAAAACTGAATACTGAGGTTTTAGTTTAGAGAAAAAAACTCTATATTGACATCTTTTGTTTTAAAATAAAACCACAGTAACACCCATGTCATAACTTCACCACTATTGCTCTCTATAACAGGGACTTGAATTAGTGACGGCAGATTAAATGTTTCCCCAGTTGCCTTGGAATTCCTCAATGGATCATATAATTGAAGAGATATGAACTATCCCCGTCTTAAATAACCTCACTAATGTCTTGTGGATCTTTTTTATTAAGTTTATTGGTACAATTTAAATATGCATAATAATGATATTCATCATAGTGAATCTGTATCTGTATACGATATATTTTAATTCTTGTTTCCACCCCCAGTACCTATAGTAGTAATTATAATAATCACTACTTTTGCATTCTCTTAAAAATCCTGATCAGGTCCATCATCCGTTTGTCTTTCTTTCTATTAATCTATCAATGAACAAAATCCCATGAGCTAGAAACTATCAATATTGGTAAGTGAAGAGCTGATAACAACCTAAAGTTACACAGCTTGGAAGTGTCGAAGACAAGTATCCAACCAGAGGTGACTCAAGAACCCTCTCATCTCTAACCCTAACCTGCAATACACTCACTGTTTCAGAGATGAATGTGTTGGGGAGGAAGTGGTCACAACAGTAATTTGTTTGGGACTTTATTTGGTAAAGTATTTAAGGAAAGTGTAAATTGATGTGTTCGTCAAATATTTGTAAGGATCTAAGTTTGTAAAAACACTGTAAATAAGAGATGAGTTCAGAAAAGAACCAAAGGTTTTGCAAACAAGTAGCAAAAAAAGTCTACTGTTTTTGAAAATTAAGTGTCGCAGGAGGCAATTTCCTCATCATCAGTTAGTCAAAAGTAACAAAGAAAAACAGAGATCAATGAAAGAAGATAACCCATTCTTTTCTTGGGAATCAGATTAAGAGCATGATCAATATAGTTGATATAAAACGTCTCACAATATTCTAATTGCATGTAACTAAGTCTTTCAATTGGACCAACTATTTCAGTGAAATGAGAACAAAGGTATAATTATTGTATAATTCCAGATAAATTCAAAATTCTTTCAGTTAATCTGAAAGAAGGATAAAATGATCAGTTTAAGTTGATATTTGAGGATAGGGTGAATTCCTTCCTGCATTTGAATACAGGAATTCTTTTTTTAATTTTAATTTTTATTTTTGGGTACCAGGTATCAAACTCACAACCTTGTGCTTGCCAGGCAGGTGCTTAGGCCACTGAGGTAAATCTCCAGGCCTATTTTTTGAGACAGGGTCTCACTATGCAGTTCAGGCTGGCCTTGAACTCACTTTGTAGCCCAGGCTGGTCTCAAACTCACAAGGGTCATCCTGCCTCAGCCTCCCGAGTGCTGGGATTAAAGGCGTGCACCACCATGCCCAGGCATTCTGAGTAATATGTATTCTTGTGATGTTTCAAAAGGTAAGTGCATAAAGTGACGTCTTCCATATTACACAAAAATAAGAATTATGTAATATTTCATCGCTAAAACAATTTGCCAAAATAAAATAATGATTACTAAATTCTAACCAGAAGAAATTCTTTGTCTAAATTGCTATTCCATCAAAATGTTCCCCAACTGTGAGAAGAAAATAAATACATTTATGGATGCATACAGACACAAGGCTTAACTCTCACAGTGTTCCTTAATAAAAATGTCAAATGAGAATGCATTCAGACAGAACAATAACAAAACTCAAGGAAAAAAAAACACATAGGACTCTAAAAGCAGGACATATTTCAGAGTAAAAAGAATAAAAACTGTGATGTAAGCTTTGCACCTCTCCTAGAGAGTGATTTTTTTTTCATACTAAACAAAAGTTCACAGGATTCTAAGAAGAGTTTTTCTGTAAAATAATGGATTTTCTGAAGTGGAATTAGGAATTTGGATAGTATTAGTAGTAAGATATGAATAAATTATTCTTTTGTCAACAAAGAAACTACCCTATGGGTTCTTGAATCTATAAAAGATATAGTGCAGATAAAAAGAAAGCACAAATCTGAAATAGAGTTATTCATATAACTTAAAAATGTTGCCCAACTGATCATGATGCTTTTGATATTTACTAAGAGCTGAATTTTGCTGATAATTTTGTATCTATTTCAATATATTCTTTTAATATTTATTAAATTAAACATTTATAAATGGTTTGATTGATTTTCAAATATTTAGAATTTCTTTAAACATAGTATAAGCTATATTTATAGTTACAAAACAGGAGCTTTTACTTTAAACCTCAGCAATATGTATAGCAAGATATGGTTGAAAATGAACAAGAAATAAAATCTGAAGGTGTTAGTCATAATTTGATGGATTCAAGTTATACCAGACATGGTATTTAACATCTGTAAATGAAGAAGAATATAGATCTATTAGCAAATCAGTAACCAAAAGCGTAAGAAAAGATAGTGTCAAATGATCTATGTAACACTGAACTATTGTTTATATTCTGTGAAAAAAGAAGTAAAAATCACCCAAAAAATTAAAGGTGAATGCAGTAGCCAAGTATTCACTGGGGAATGAATATTAGTTTGCTAGAGGGACCATGACAAAGTATCACAAATCAAACTTTTAAAATATCCCACAATAATTTTTCGTACAGTTTTACAGAATTCAGGAAACACTTCACTCACTTTTACAGGTTTGCAATATATACAGATGTACCGCCAGATGAAGAGCTATACAAGGCAAAATCCAGAAACCGTTTTTGTTGTTTTGTTTTGTTTTGTTTTTTTGGTACCAGGAATCAAACTCATGACCTCATATTTACCAGGCAGTCATTTTTGCCACGGAGCTATGTCCCCAGCTCAGAAAGCTCTTGAACTTCCACCCCTTTGCAGTTGGGACGACTTACCACAAAGTTACACCGATCTCGAGAAAATAACATTGATATTAAGATAAACAAACCACCAAGATACCAATATGAGGTTTGTATTGGGTGATACTATGTTCCCAGTCCTCATATACTTTTGAAGATGTGGTGTTTCTATATTTCTAACAACATTCTTTCATGATGACGCACATGTTCTCTTTAAAAAAATTATTTTTTAAAATAAAGCTTTCTTGTTAGCATTCATCTTTCTTTTTCTGAGTATTCATCATAACTATCTTACATGTCACTATTTCTGCCAACTGTCTTCCAAGCACTGCAGGTTTTTCCTAATGCACACTGGAATACTCTTCCAGCTTCTCTTACTCAACTGCAAAGCCACTTCTGCAGCTTCAGTATTTGTTATAGTAGTTTCCTACTTCAGGTCCCGAAATATATTTGTTTTCTATTTTTCTAAGGCTGCAATAACAAACTACCACTATTAGAGTCTAGCAATCTGAGGTCAAGGTGTGAAGGTCAGTTTTCACTGAGACTTACGTTGTCTTATGGAGGCTGTCTACTTCTTATGTCTTTACATACATCACTAGGTACCAAGCCCTTATTTTCAATATGTCATATTTTGAGATGCTAACTATTAGGATATCAAAATAAGAATTTGGGAGAATGCATTTAAGTCATTATAGATAGGAATACTAGAGTACAGCAAAGACAACTAGTTTCCTAGTTAATACTAAACTCTTCTTTAGCAAACTATAACTCTATTCCAAGAGACAATATGCATAGTTAGGTTGCAGTTTCGTGTCTCCTTTGCAGAAAAGTTTGGCAGATATATATTAGAAATTGTTTCCTGCTATCTCCAGTTTATTTTGATTATTGCTGCTCCCTGGATAATAGACATCACATAAAGATATTGGGCCTGAAAAACATTTCTATCTCAAGATAGAAATGTTTAATAGTGACACAGGACTGACGACTTGGGATATGTTTAGTAAGATTACTTCTGCAAACATATTTTATTATCATAGTGACTTAAAACAAATATATATTTCTTGTTTACAGTTTGCTAGGCAACTGTATTCCAACTAGTCCTGACTGTCAGCTGGACTTCAGACTCAAATTTAATCCAGGTGTTTTCATGCCAACATCCAGGTTGAGATGTCTACAACTACCTACTGTATGAACTTCTGCTTGTACAAAGGGGGAAAATACAAGGAATTAGCAGATGTCTTAAAGAGTTGGCTTGGAGAAAGCAGAATGGAGCTTCCATTTATGTTTTCATTGGTTAAAGCAAGCCAAGCCCAGTTGATAAGGTACTGGAATGTTAAATACAAAGGAATAAATAATTTTACATAAAAGGAATGTATAATGCTATTACAGAGCAGGAGGAACATATTGGGAATGATATATACAAATGATACAGTATTTCATAAATTACTATCACATTGCCTTTTATAATAGATTAAATAAAATCTAGGTTTCATTTAAGTTCCTGCTATTTGTAAACTTGGCCTAGTAAAGCAACTTTCATTTATACCCATAAACGAAATCTTTCAAATTTCACCCGTTATTCTTCTCTACCGTCAAGTTGTTGTTTATGTGGCACACCTTAACTTTTGCTATTGTAAGGTGAGTAGGAAAACAAGCCTATCTGAATCCAAACTAAACATGACCTAATTCTTAGATGCAAAACACAGGTGAATTTGCAATAGACAAGAGTTTAAGAGAGTGTACTCATCAATGCTTACTAGAGTCGGAGGTAGAAGAGTGAAAATCTTCTGTCTACACACGGAAAGTCCTATTGGTCCAGTCAAGGGCTTGGAGCACAGGGCAATGTCTTATACAAATCCCTGTCACAAATCTGCACCAGAAAGGCCCAAGGGCCAGTGGCAGAAGTTAGTAAGTCTGCGTAGGCAGGTGGCAGATCTGTGCTGCAGGACAGGGCGATCTGCCCTGGAAGTCAGGGGAGGACATCCAAGATGAAGACGAGGATTGAAGCTCTCCCGAAGAAAGACAGCAGCCAGAGCTCCTCTCAGGATAAACTGCCAAAAAGCAACTTCTTCAGAGAAATCAGCAGCATGCAATCTTCTCTCCCCTCTAGTACTCCCATCTAGTATGATTTAAATATATTCTCCCAAAATTTGTATCTTTATACCTTAACAGTCAATATTTTCAAATATGACTGTATTTGAAAATAAAGTCTTGACAAACCCTTGGGTTATAATATTTATGTGAAATTTTTCTGCACTTTAAAGAGCTTATTAACTTTTTTCTTCTGTGAAATTTTTACATTTAGATGATTCACTTAGTCTTTTCAATGAATTTATTTGATAAGTAAAGACACCTACAACTTATAGATGAGAAAATAATATTGTATCATGACAAAAATTTCTCAGTGTCATCCAACAACAAAAATATAAACCGAAATTTATTTTCACTTACGTTAATTTAGCAAAAAATTTCGTACTTTTCCTATCCTAAACACCCATATTATTTCTCTACATAGCTCTTCCTGACCTTTTCTTTGTTAAATGGACTGTTTTCTAGTTCTATGAACATGCATCTTTCTCAGTAGATTGCTGGTGTGTTTTTAACAGGCAGGAAAATATTGTGTTGTATATTTTAGGCATTCAGAAAATTTCCTGTCACATAGTAGGTGTCAAAAGCTTATTAGTATGACCTTTAAAAGAACTTTATCAAGAAATACTGCTTTACTTAATCCATGGGCAAGTGTCTTTTTCTCTTTTTCAAAAAGTTTCCAAGAAGTAAATCACTTTTGAATATAGACATTACACTATTTCAGGTTGGCATCCCTGGAGGGATTACGTGAAGCCCTGTAATGAATATAATCAAGGTAGTGTGACTGAAAGAATTCATTGACTGGTGAGGCTTGAGAAAGCATTTGCAACTTTAACTTAGCTCACTGATACAAACTAACACATTTAATAGTTATGTCAGAATGCCTAGCTACTTCTCTGAGAGGCGCTACAAGAATTTTTATACATTGCCAGTAACAAATATAATTTATTATTGTTTCTAGAATATCCTACAGAGCAACTGATCCTCAGAGATTCCTATGTTATATTCAATAATTATCCCCATGTAACCGAAAATACAAGAAGAACATCTTCGAGTGTCGTTGAACTCCACAGTTAGCTGCATATCAAGTCATTTACACTTTTTGGCAGCTTCCTGGAGTATAGCAATGTTGTTTCCTGCCATTAACAGATGGAGCCTCAATGTGAGAACTGCCACTGTAAAACCTGCAATATGTTAGGTTAAAGATTAAGTGAAATCAATGTTAGAGGGTGCTAACATATTCTATATTACAATGAAATGTACTCTACCAATTATAAGCCTCATAAATTTACTTATTAAAGATCAAGATTTATGACAAAACTTCAATCTAGAAAAGATGCTTCATAGGAAAAGAAAAAACACTTATGTCCCTAATGTGAGTGACAGATGCTATGGAATCTGCACAACATGCTTCCCTGCTTTTCAAATTAAAGATGTACGAAACGAGAACATTTTTATGAGCTGCTGTTAGGGTTGATGAACCAAGAAGTTGACAGCTTTTAACATGTTTTAAATGCATATAATTGTGTATATCAACATCAATAATTTTTCTTTCCTCTGTTTTCTAGATAAATTGTGTAATCTTAAGGAACATTGCTTAGAAATTCATAAGTTGCAGTGAACAGTGTTTTTGAAATATATGAGCCTGGGATACCCATTTTATATTTGAATTTAACCTCAAATATTCTTGTGCCGATGCAAAGTATTGCAGTGTCAAATTTGACTCAAATAAATGAGCAATTTTCTGATTATGAGGCTTTACTGGGAATTTTAATGATCCACTTAATAAGGAATCACAGTTGAAATAAACATTTCTAAACACTCCTTTGCATATTCAGAAATGTAGTCTGTGGCCCTGATCACAGAATGCACGAAGTTTCAAAGAAGCATTACAGGTACCTTCACATAGCTTGGGGAATACAGGTCATAAAACAGTTCTACTTTAAGCTTTGGGCTTAAAGAAAACCATACCACATGAATTAATACATTTTATATTTGTATTACAAAATCAGTGCTAAATCAAGGCCATCTTTTTTAAAGGATTTCATAACAAGATTTCTTTACTTAACATGTCTTTTTCTGTTTATAGAACTGATCACCAAAAACCATACAAAGAAATATAGAGTCATCCCACTTCATTCCATCCAAGGTAATCAAAAAAGAAATGGATCAGAGGCCAAGAATATCACCTGCTTGTCCACCTGTCTGAAAGTCAGTGATACATTTCAGTGATACATTGCTGGAAAAAAAGTTACTGTCATGGATATGTGACACAAATATTGCATGTATTCACCTCATCTTTTCATTCACATTCCAAAGACCTTGAAAATCTGCATTTTTCATTCTTCATCAAACAACAGTAAAGTGTTTCCATTGACTTTGTCACTGTCCAGATCCCTGTACAGAGCCAGCATCGTAGATACACATGTAACCAGTGAGTCATACGAAATCTCCGCTGTGAGCTTAATTCTCTATGGTGGTCACCTTGAAATTAAAAAAATATATATATCTTTGAATTTGTGCTTTTCATGCAGAGTTAGACAGAATAATAGAGCATACATGCATGATTTGGAGTCTTAGCTTATACATTTCTCACTTTTCCTTTGCCTTCTCAGACCTGATTCTTAGTTACCTGTATTCTGAACCTTGGTCCTCTACTTATTGTTCGGCTGTCTTTCCATCAGCGCCCTGTGTTTCTGACCCTGTCTGCTCCAGCCGAAGCCTGGATTTGGGCCAGGGGAGTTGGGGCCAGATGTGAGTCTCGATGAGTTTTGGAAAGAAGCAAAGAAGCATTTTGAGCATCACTGAACACTGAGTAGAGGAAGAATAACTTTTTGCCTATACCTCATCTAGGTACCAATCACGCTGCTTAACACAAGCTAACAATTTCAGGAAGGAGTTGCCAGACCTGAGATCTACACAGCAAAAAGAGCAAAAATGTCAGGATTATCAGAAACTACAAGACTGAAAGACAGGCTCCACTTTTCTAGGGTCATTTTCTGAACAGCCAGCTAGCAGCTCATGTCATCTGTGGAGTCCTAAGGAGTCACAGAGGTGAAATACAGACCATGTGAAGGACTGCTGTTAGAGGAAGGCTTCTAGGTCTTGTTGATCTTACTGGTCTTCAAGTCTCTGGCAAAATCCACCAAATGGCAAAATATGATGGGGAGCTCTCCATCAAAGGATAAATGTGATGTGAGAGTTTGTGTGAACCAAACCTTCATCTCTGAATCTTCTGCTTCAGTGATCCTATTCACACTGACATTGATTCTTATAATTTTTCTTTAACTTTTGCTCATGGACTCAGAAGTGATAACAGATGCCCAATGAATAGACCATCCCATATCAAATGCATAGAAGCAGAATAATCTCTTTATAATAAAGATCAGTCATTGCAGCAAGTAAAATCATTTCCTTGCTGACCTTTGGTCAGTGGTCTAAGAGTAAAATCTTCAGATGATTAGTTTAACTTCAAGTTCAATGCTGTCCTCTGACCTATGGATTATAGACATGTGAATAAAATTCAACACTCATTGATAAGACATAAATATCCTCCTATCTTTTTCACGTCCTTATGTGATGTGGGAGAATTTTTTTTTAAAGCATGCATTTCTCACTGATTAAAGTCAGACATTACTTCTATTTATACCTTACAATTAGTATTATAAATGAGTCTTCAATGGAGTATTTTATGGGGTATGAATATAAGAGTAAACACTTTAAATATTATTTATTTAAGTATATTGATACAACATTTGTTTTAAGGACTGCCAAGGAGCTGGGGTTTTTTGTTTGTTTGTTTGTTTGTTTGTTTGTTTTTCTTTGAGTAAGCCTTTTTGGTAGAGATTTTATCTGTTAATGTATTGATGTTAATAATATTTTGGGTTTTTTTTATTACTGTAAAAACTGTACAAACTCCATGACTGTCTTTCTATTCATTTTTCATTGGTTGCTCTTTTCCTAGACCAGAAATAAATGGCATATGCAGGAAAGTGTTAAGATTTTTACTAGCACTCTATAGCTTTTATTTCTGGGTGCTTTTCCCATGTGATAAAGTGCAGCATCTTTAGATGATTGTGCCCTTTGAGGTAGAACTTGTTGTAATTCTACAATTAGCTTTTCTTTCTGATGAATCCTTGATTTTCACTGCTTAATTCTGTTTTTCTCCATACTTCCAAGTTACAAAGGGCACTTTTTTCCTTCAATTTGCAACACTCTCAGCTCTATCCTTAACAGTGAGATTTCGGGTTGTTATCTATAGCCTAGCATTTCTGCTTGTATGGCTTAATGTGTCTGCTATTTCTGAGGAAATGTTAAGAGATTATAATTCAAACCGGGCATAGTGACACACACCTGCAATCCCAGCACTCAGGAGACTGAGGCAGAGGATTGCCACAAGTTTGAGGCCAGCCTAAACTACACAGTAAATTCATGGCCTGCCTGAGTTACATAGCCAGATTCTGTCTCAGAAAAACAAAAACAAACAAACAAACAAAACAAAAATAAAAGAGAGAGATCATAATTCAAGCAAATATCATATCCTATAGAAACTGAGAAACTAAGAACATAACAAGTGTTTTGAATTCCACAAGAAAACATTTAAATTTTTGTTTATCTTTTGTCAACATTCATTTAGAGTTTGGCATGTCTTTGCCCCTTATCTGCCTGTAAATGTAGCATTTTCATATTACCATTTCGAATGCTTTGCTTTCTGCCTGAAAAACTGTATGATTTTTATTACAGAGCAAGACAATCTAGCTTATCTTTTATTCAAATGTCTTTATTAAATGCCACGTTTGAGAAATATTTTCATTAAATTTAGGTTTTCAAAAGTGAAGACACTTTCCTGATCTTTGAAGTAACATTTTCACTGCCATCCATACTCTATTGTTTCCTCTAGAAAATTACCTTAAGTGTTGACTTTCAAAACTAATATTTCTGTCTAACTCACATTTGAAAATTCCTCCTAATCAATATTTTTAAATGTTTAATCAATGTAGCATGATATTCCTAGATGTAGCTTACTTTTTCCTTTATCATCTCAAAGATTTTAAAGAAGTATTCTGCCTCTGCGGTGATCTCATTCAGTAATGTTAGAAAATTCTGTCATTACCTGTACAAGTTTTGTCTTTTCCCAATTCTAACCTTTTCTTACACAATTGCAATCACACAAATATTAGACCTTGTCACTATTTCTTGCAGGTCTCTCATGCTCTTATGTTCCTGGCATTTTGTCTTTTTTTATTTTTTATGCCAATATTAATTATAGCTCACAAATCCTCTGAAGTAACTTATCTGCTTTTAAATTTACCTACTGAATTTTTAACACCATTATTGTATTTAAGATTTGAGTTTGAATTTAATGGTTTAATTAATTACAAATTCTGGTGAAACCCTCCATCTTAAAATTTGTTTTTACTATAACAATGACAGTTAAATATCACATATGGGACCTTCAATATTTGAATTAGCTATAACTACTTTTGTAATGAGGTGTGCTCCCTTCAATAAAATGTGATTAAGAAAATGCGTAATTTCCAATCTAGACATCTATATATTTATGAAATAAATGTGATGTAAAACTATAAATTACTGCCAGTACCCATTATTAAAACTAAACTATTTTGAAAATTGTAGTAGATGTTTCTTTTCTATGTGGTATCTGTAACACACAATGATGCAATATAGTTGCAGGGCCACAAACAAGTCTTAAATACTAATAACTCTTTACAACAACTCTCAAGCCCACAAGTCACATTAAAAGGTCTTCGAATCTCAGATTCCTACCCATTCAAAACTGTGATTAACAAAATTTAGCTTTCTGTTAGGTGAAATAGCAACAGCTGAAGCACAGATTGCTTTTAATCCTGTTTTTTTTCTTTAACCAATACTGTCAATGAATCAAACTGTCACTAGAATCTTAAAAAAGCAAGTTCTTATAAAGCACTTGACGAACAATGAAATGATCTCTCAAATATTAATTGCTTGCAGCTCCACAAGACTTCCTGAATTTCTCACTATGGGCCTTATAACATGACACTGTTTTTTTCAATGTGAGACCATAGAGGATTTTTACATTGTCTTTCCTGAGTCAAAGTCATTGTTCAATTATGAAACTTGTAGGGGTTAAAGTATCCGAAGAGCTCAAATGCATCCTCTGGAGAATCTAGAATAATGCCTCATTAACATTAATTTCCTCAACATTCTCTTTCCTCTTAATACTCTTAATACTCCTGAGAGTCCTAGTTTTATTCAATTTGTTGAAATATTGTTTCCTTATGAGTATGGTTTCTAGTTGCATCTATTTACCTATAAAAGCCTCAAGTTTATCATTCTTTATGCAGTATTCCTCTGCATAAAAAACCACATATTTTTTATCTATTTCTCTCTATTTGGTGGACACTTGGGCTGTTTCCAAGATTTTACTATTAAAAATTGTGCAGCTACAAACACAGGTGCACATATATCACTATGGTACAATGCTTTCAATTCTTCTGGGAAAATGCCCAGTAGTGGAATAGCTGGGTCAAATGGAACCTCTAATCCTAGTTTTTTGAGGAAACTTCACACTGATTTCCACAGTGGTTGCACCAGTCTACACTCCTACCAACAATGGAGAAGAGTTCCTTTTTTCCCACAGTCCCACCAGCATTTGTTATTGGTTGATTTCTTGATGACAGCCTTTCTTTCTGGAGTGATGTGAAGTCTCAGTTTTGTTTTAATTGGCATTTCTTGAATGACCAATGATGTTGAATGTTTTTTCATATATGTATTTACTTTTTCTATTTATTCATCTGAGAAGTGTGTATTCATCTCAAATTACCATTTTTAGATTGAATCTTTGAATTTTGAGGACCTGATTTTTTTTTTAACTATATGTTCTAGATAGGAGTCCTTTGTCTGAAGGACAGTTGGCTAAGATTTTTTTCCCAATTTGTGGGTTTCTTTTCACTCTGTTGGTGATTTCTTTTTAATAAGATAAGATCCCAGTTTTGATTCTGGGAAGTATTTCCTGCACAGTTTGGTTTTTGTTCATGAACTCTCTGCCTTCACGTGTGTCTTCAAGATTTCTACCTACTTCATCTTCCAGCAGATTTAGTATTTCTGTCTTATTATTTAGATCTTTTATCCATTTTGACTTTAGTTTACTGAATGATGATAGACATGGGTCTAGGTTTAGTTTTTGGCATACAGAAACCAGTTTTCCCAGCACCATTTGTTAAAGTGACTGTCTCTTTTCCAGTGAACATGTTTGGCTCCTTTGTCAAAGATAAGGTGACTGAGTTGTGTAAATAAGATCCAAAAATTACAATAGATACAGTGATAGGGAAGAAACTACTCAAAGGGAAATCATATTGTTTGACCAGAATTGCAAGCCTGTATCTGATAACCTGAACAACTATTTTAAAGACAACAATATACAATATAACAATCATTGTTAAATTCCTATTATCTTGTTTCGTAATCCTATATTGCTATTATTATTTGTTGTTGTTGTTGCTGTCATCTTGTTTTTGTTGTTTTTGATGGTTTGTTTGCTTCTTGATTTTTCTGATTTTGTCTCTTTGAAATTAAAAAAAATAAGTGCCATTAAAGGATGAATAATTAAAAAAAAGAAATATTGTTTCCTTAAAAGTAGAAAAATCTTCTTTGATGTCTTTGAATAAACTTGTTTTTCAATGTTAAAACACTTTCGTAGAATGTTGCAATGATAAGACAGAGAATCTATACATATTGAAATACAGATTAGCCTATTACTAACTTCTATTATTAGCCTACTATTACATTGATTAATATAGTACATTGTTCACAGATGTTGAATTAAAATTGCTGTTTTATCATTGACTAATATTCAAATGAATTCAGATTTCCTGGTTTGGACATGATGTCCTTTTTCTGATTCAGGACCCCATCTAGGATATCTCATTATCTTTACTTCTTAGGTTCCCTTAGACACTTCTTGGCTATGAAATGCCTCTAATTTTCTTTGGTTTTAATGACCTTGACAGTTTTGAACATGACTGGTTAAGGATTGTTAAACAATGTCCCTTTAATGAAAATTTCCTCATATTTTTCTCTCTTTCTTACTGGAGTTATGGATTTCAGGGTGGAAAAGCAAACAGGTGAAATGCCATTTCATCACGTCATGCGGAAGAAACACATTATCAACCTGAATTATCCCTCTTGCTGTTGACCATTATCACATGGCTGAGATAGTGTTCCTCAGGCTCTTCTACTGCAAAGTTGCCTTTTCTCTTCACTCTCCAGACAGTAATGAAGTGGTACCTCGGTTCATGAACTTAATTCATCCTTTGATTCTGGGGAAGATAGCCACATTCAGGATCATACAAGGACAATGGCTGTGGCTGTGTTTGTCACACGATGTCATGTTCATGAACAGAAGCAAAATTTTGCTGAAGGCTTCTGTCTGAAAACCAAATTGTATTACTTCTTTTATGCAAACCAAGGTATTACTGGATTTGGAAGTGATGTTTTATTTTGTTTTGGTGCTGGGAATTGAACCCAGGACCTTGCAATTGCCAGGCAGGTGCTGTACCACAGAGTTACATCCCCACTGGAATTGATATTTTATGCACAGTTCACTAAGAATGTAGTTCAATTATCTTCCAAAAGATTCTTTCCAATCTTGTGCTTCTTGTGAAATTTATCTGTATGCACTGACCACCAAACTTATTGCTAATATTAATATAGAATATTATTTTAGTCAGTTAAGAATAAAGAAATATGAAATAATGATAAATATAAAATAATTTAATAATGTAAAATAATGTATTTGTTGGTTTTCCAGTTGCTGGGACAAGATATCTGATACCTGAAATTTGAAGGATGGGTCGTTCATTTTGGCTCATGATTTCAGAGATTTCAGCACATACCTGGCTCTTTCCAAAGAAAAGCATCATGGGTTAAAGTGTGGCAAGTAAAGCTGCTTATGTCATGGGGTCTGAGAAACAAACTGAGGGAAGAGGGTAAGAAGAAAGGGATCACATATAGTCTCCAAAGTCAGCCCCCAAATATCCTCTTCCTCCAAATAGGTCCCACCTGCTGATACCCCATTAGGCTATGTGATTATCAATGGGTTAATTCACTAATGGGGTTACTGGCTTCATATTTTACTTATTGACTAAATAACTTGTTCAGCCTTTTTTGTAAGATACATCTACCCATGATAATTTGCATTGGGTTTTCTTTTAGAAAGTATTTATTCCTCAAATTATAAAGGACATGTTTTGTAGATATTGAGTGCTGGATTTCTGTTTCATTTGTACCATCCCTTTAAGTATTTGACCTCACAGTGGCTTGTCTTGAGTTGTTTCTGACAAAAGTTTACTATAACTCTTATATTTATTCCCTTGTGGTAAAGTGGTTTCCTCTTCATGAACACCAGCCTCTTTAAAGTTTTCATTTGTTTTCAGTTTTCTGAAGAGTGAATATGACATTACTGGGTACATTTCTTTTGGTTTTTATTCTGTTTCTTGTTCTCTGAACTTCCTGAGTGTGTGATTTGATATCACCATTAATTTTGAAAAGTTCTAATTCATTATTTTTTGAAATATATTTAATGTTCTCCTCCCCCTTTCTTTTCACCCTTCTTCTTTTATTTTCCAGTACCAGGACTCAAACTCAGCATTTGCATTTGCTAGGTAGGTGCTTGCTGTTGAGCTATAACCCTGGCCTACTACTTTTTACTCTTCTGGTATTGCAGTCATGAGAATAGTGCTCTTTTGATATAGTCCCACCCTTCTTTGATACTGTGATTATTGGTGGCATTATTTTCCCTTTCTTTTTCAGATTGGGATACTTTCACTGGTGTACTTTCTGACTCATTGATTCTTTCCTCAGCTTTGTCATATTTACTGGTGAAATCCTCGAAGGTATTCCTGATTTGTTTTACTATGCTTTTAACTTCCAGGATTTACTTTTTTCCCTTAAAATTCCAATATTTCTGCTTATACCACTTTTTTTCTCTCATTACCTACCATTAGATCAATGACAGCAGTAATTATAGTTACTGTAAATTCTTTTTTATAATTTCACTTCTATGAAATGTCTTATTCATTCTTGTTTCTTTTCTTCAGACCATGTTTTCACTTGTCTTTAATCATACCTTCAAATTTTTCATTAAAAATCGACACATTTTGTGTAATGAGAATTGAGATATATAAGCATTTAGCAAGACTTCTAACATTAATATAATTATGAGGGATGTTGTTTTAAAGTTTTCTTTGGCTATCAGTGCCAGAGTTTAAATTCTTTTTTTCTTTTATCTTTTGTCTTTGAGTTTCTTAATTATTCCTCTTGACAGAGTCTGGTATCTTGCCGATCTTCCATCCTCAATCTATTTTTATTATACTGGAGTCTTTTTGATGTTAATTTTAAGGTGAGGGAGAAAAAAACAAGCCTAAAATCTTAGGAGTAAGTCTCAGGATGTCAACAGTTCTGCATTTTTTCACAAGAGTTCCAGTGGTGGTATCCTGGCCTATCTCCCCACTGACTCTTGTCCCATTCTGATTTCATCGTTCTCCATCTTTTTTTTTTTTTTTAGTTCTGCTCCTTGTTATGTTTCCCCTTCCCTCTTAACAAAAACGTTTGCAAAATGTTAATCAATTAATAAGAAATAATACAAAATATTGAAAATCTTCAGAATTACAACATAAATGCTGCTTCTTACTAAAGAATTGTTTTAATTAACCAACAAATGACTTTCACCATCTTAAGGGCTTCAAGTCAAGGTAACATGAAAAACACTTTGTCATTTAATCAATTAACCTATGCATGAGAATTATGATGCAGTATACAGGATTGTTCTGAACATTTTCCTAACAATAGTTCATGTGTCAGCAGGTGCATCACTATCTTAATAGTTTTTCCTAGCTATTGTGTACTCCAGGAGAATTTTTGGGAAACTATCAGAACCAACTCTGCAATGTCTTCTTGTGCAGCTAAAATTATCATCCAGATTTAAGAATCCACATTTTTAAAATACTTGCAGTAGGACTCAATTCTAAATATTCAATAAAAATACAGCTTGGTTCTAAATACGACATAATCTGTGGCTATTCAATTCACAATTACATTTTCTCTAACGTCTTTCAAGTATTGATTCATCCAGATAGTAGTCAAGGACAGATGACTAGAAAACATTTTAAAAATGGAACACAAATTTAACATATAGAAGCATTGAATAATGTGACTAATATTATAGCAAGTCAGAGCTGTACATGAGAAGAATACTGATATTTTATAGTTTTCATTTTCCACGTGAAGGTTTTGCTTGAAAACAGTACTCAAATTTCTTAAAAGTCCATTTAGCAAAATATCATCACAGTTTGACATTCTTAAATCCCATCTGATACAATGTTTAATACATCAAATATTATATCATTTTATTCCATTTAAATTTTTTCTCTTTTATATATGTTATCAAGATGTGTGGTGCTTTATTAAATCTGCAACTTCAGCCATAACCCATTCACAAAAGAAAAAAGTCTTATTTCTAGGCTAAAATTTTAAAGCAAATAGTCTATCATATTTTTATGTATTTTGAACAACCTGACTTTCATTGTCACTTTGGGATTTCACTTTTAGAAGTGCTCACTGGATTTTGATGAAGGGCACTGCTCCGATTTCCATGGGGAGTTAAACCAGCATGCGGACGCATAGGCAGTGGACTTTGATGTCTTTTGTGAGTGGATGAAGTCAATCGTCTATCACAAAGTTGGCAATGATATGCAAAGTTAGCCTGTGTGATGGTAGGTTTTGGCCACTGTATTATAGCCACTTTGAAAAGCAGACTGATTATAGCCATGTATGACAGTTGACCAGACTGAAGCAGATCAGTTATATTTGATTCTCCCTCTCTGCTTCTCTGAGAAGATTAGAGCCAGAGCAAATGCCAAGCCAGCATCCCAATACTCACTTACTCAAGCCACAAACAAGATCTCTGGGTCCCTCTGCTTAGCCTACTCACTGTCACCGTAGTCTCCACAAAAGACACTTAATCAGCCAAGTCACTCCAGTGGTGATGTCACCTTTATCAACCCAGATACAATAGCACTTCAAATCCCTTAAAAGAACAATGAGAGAACCGGTGGCTTTCTATTGGCAGGAAGATTAACCTTACTCGAACTTTAATTTCCCCAAAACAAGCTAGAGATTTATTGCTTATTTTGTATCACAAGATTTTGCAACAGATTATAATTTCTTTGACCCTTCACTCAGGCATCAATAAGTCTTCCTTGTCCAGTCTGGTTAAAATTTTCCGATCAAGCCCATAATTTACTGTAAGGTCAAATTTGTCCTTAGAGAAAGGAAAAGGTGCTACTGACCTTTTATATTTACAATCCTGAAACTTTGATTGTTCTCTTTAATGTAGAAAATGAACAAATTGATGTATCTGTGACCACAAGGACTTGAATTACCTGATTAGGATAAGTGTCTTTTCAATCCTCTAACCAATTACATTTTGTTCTTGCTAATTAGTTTTTATATGGCCCATAATATTTTTTGACTGGGAAGAGAGTGGACAGGTTTACAATCAATGAATTTAGAAGACAGGGAGTAAAATCAAGTTATATTTAGTTGAACATATATCCTCAACTATTTCTTATGCACTTGTACTTTCTTATGCATTCATATACGTAATTGGATAAGATGCACATGGTTAAAATATTTCTGATCCAACATAAAATATCCTTTATCGAGTCATTAAACTATCTCACTCATGGTACACGTTGTTTTAAGTTGCATATTGTCTCATTCTGTAGGGTTCTTTTATATAAGCTCATTATTTATTGTTTTTCTTCTAAGGTAAGATCAACTTGTAACTTGTTTGATGAAATAAAATTGCAAGAAATTAAAACAATCTCACATGTCTTGATGAAGTAGGTTTACTTGACACAACAATAAAAGTGTATGTTGAAGATGACATAACACCCTGATTGAAGGTCCTCATTAAAGAGCTCTTTCTAGTATCTTCTCAAGGAAGACTGCAGCTTTTCTTGGTATTGCAAACAGCATGTTAGGAGGGAATACCTCTAATGTCCCGGGTGGGCTTTTTCTGATAGCTATAACATGTAGACTATTACAAATTATGTCACACGTTATGAACATGTTTCTAATAATTCAGAGCCAAAGAGACAAACTGAGTTTTTGTATTATCATGTTTATGTATCTGCACTGCAGTCCTAATGGCTTCAGAAGATGACAGGAACATAACTCCTCAGCAACTCAGAGGTGACTGAGGCCTTTCTCCGATGGGTATGATGAGATTCAGATAAAGGACAGGTGAATGAAGAGCTCTGCCTTGGTGCCTGGCTTGTGCAACACATAGGAAGCATTGTCATTCCCTGAGACAAACAGCTCGTCTTAGTGCATTCAGAGAAGGAAATGATATGGCATGCCTTATACATGTAGACTCTGAGGTGAAACGAGTACAGGCAAATATTTAGTAGTATAAAAAAGTACATATGGCAGAATGTACCTTTTACAAAAAGATGTGTACTGGTGTTAAATATTTGGGAGATATGCATACTGGGTGCAATTATAGACATGGATGGTATTATTTAGGAAGGTTATATGGGGTAAGAGTAGATTATGTTGCTTACTTTTGACTTACTGCAGATTTTCTCAACCAAGTTTTATGAAAAAAAGTGACTTAAGACCTAAGGCATTCACTAGGTACAATGAATTTATTTGTTTCCTATGTAGCTATAGTAGAATTAACTATGTACCAACCCTGTGAGAATGTAGATGATAATACCTATAATTTTTGTAGGGATTGCAACCCTTTCTGCCACTAGTTCAGAAAGACCACTCTAGAGAATACAGCCTGTACCCTTAATTGTACCACATTCTAATTAAAGTTAATGTTGTGACACCTACATAAGATACAAATAAAAGCCTGAAACAGTGCAATTTTCCCTCGTTTTTGTTATGTTCCTAGACTTCCGTTGCATTTTAGTTGGAAATTCATAAAGAAGTTTTTATCCTAGCCATGCAGAAACCTTTTACATAAATTAGGAAAAGAACTAGTCTTTTACATTTGGACACACTCAGTCAATAGTGTTCTTCAAAATTTACTGTGTAAATGGAGTGTGGTGTTGCCCGCCTTTAATCCCAGCACTCCGGAGGCTGAGGTAGGAGGAGCATTGTGAGTCTGAGGCTGGCTTGGGCTACATGAGTGCAAGGCCAGGCTGAACTATATAGTGTGACCCTGCCTCACAAAAAATAGGGCTGGGAGTTTGGTTCAGTGACTTAAGCACCTGCCTGGCAGGTGTGAAGTTGTGAGTTCAATCCCTGGTACCATAAAAAATAATTTACTGTATATTCAAATTTCCCTCTGGTGCCACTTCCTTTTGTGGTGAACAGAGCAATAGAACATTGATTTCAAAGAGTGTCTTCCGGCCTCACATTCTCTCAGATCTGATTATCTGCAAATATCTGAATTTGCTTGCATTTGGAAGGTATTTTCATTAAACACAGGATTATAAGTTTGTTGGACTTCTTTCAGTTTTTTAAATCTTTCTATTCACTGCTTTCTAGTCCTCACTGTTCCTAATGAGCAGTCACCAACAATTCATTTCATAGTTTTCCTGTATGCACTTTAAAAAAAAAAAATCCCCCTTCCAGGTCTTTTCACTGTTTTCATTAGGTTCTCTTTTTCCTGCTAATCAGACAATTCCTACCAGTCTCATTTCAAGTTTGTTGATTTATTTTTCTCATCTCCAATCTACTGTTAGGTATATTTGATAAATATTAAATTGTAGATATTATATTTTTCTGTGTTTTTAATTAAGTTCTTTAATAACTATGAATTAAATGTGTTAATTGTGTCAGGAGTTAATTTGCTAAATTTACTAGCAACTGAAGGTATTAATGTGATTTTGTGCTTACTGCTAGGGCGTGTCTCCATTGCTACATAACCTTCACTGAAAAGTAATATCTGTGTAGGTGCCACCTTTATGCACCAAGAAAATCCTGTGTATACCTCCATCATTTTTTTCTCTTCTTGAATATTTTCATAGTAGGGAGTGTTCTCCTGGAAGGTGAGAAGAGTCTTTCACTTTCACACAGCAACAGAATGACAACAAATGATGTCAGGCCAATCGACACAATGAAAACATGTTTACTAAGTGAATGAAATAAAAATGGATAATTGCATGCCTTTCTCTCGTCTTTGAACTGACTGCATTTTTACATCTCAACTCCCATGGTCCGAAGGATGTGTTTGGAGAAGGATGTGTTTGGAATATGTGTTTCTCTTTATGAGCTCCCCATTACCTCTGCTACAGAATTTGTAGAGATAGTAAAACCCCAGAGCTACAGTTTACTCACATTCTTTTTCTCTTTGGAATTCAATTCTCTTATTTACTTTACACCTTCTCTGTTTTATGAGTCAGTGATAACCCAGCATTTAAGTATTATGTCTTCATCCTATGCATGAACTACTCATCTTCTTTGAAAAATCGAATGAACTTGATTTAGTGAGATTTTCCTAATCAATACAATATTTGTTTTGTTGAAAACATCCCTGTCTGTATGCAGCAGAAATCTATGATGACCCATAAGATTTCTGAGACCAGATATACTCATTGTGTACATTCCACTCTGTTATTATGGATGGAACCTCTAAATATAGTGGAATTGTCATTTCAGTGATTATGTTACATTTTGGAAGACTGCTTGTGTCACAGTGGACTACTGAGACAGACTTTGGTTGGTTTTATGGGAGCATGGTTCCCTGTTGGAAGAGGTGCCTCTGACCAGGACCTGAGACTAGGCCCTTACGTCATGAGAACAACTCCTGAACAACAGCTTTCGGATACACGAACCTCTCTGTTTAACAGTCAAAAGAAATTTAATTCTGTCAAAACTCATATAAACTTGGAAGTGAACTCTGAACTTCAGATAGGAATGTAATCTCTTCTAAGACTAGATTCAGCTGGAAACATCCTGAGCAGAAGATGTAACTTTACCTGGATCTCCTATTCCTGCACCAGGGAAACTATACTATACTAAATGTCATAACTCCATTGCTAGGAATTATATGCTTTAGTGCAATTCTTATTATCTTATGCCTCAGTACAAAAATGCACTAGCTCTCACTTCTGTCAGTAAGTACCAGTGAATTTCTGATATGCTACCTAATTTCAATATGTTTTTTTTACAGGAACATGTTTTAGAGACCTCATGCTAGTCACTTCCTTGTTTCTAATGGATGTTAACTTGAATGCTGCCCGTGTGCTGTTTTGTACCAGCCTCCATTAGATCTGAGGTTTTGCTTAACAATGCTTTACTCTGGTCCACTGGTTAGATACAATACTGTCTGCTTCTAATAAATTGCCACCACTTATCAGCAATTAACGCCAGCCTAAAATAGAAAAGAAAAGAAAAAAAAAAACTCCAGAGATTAGAGAAAACTTCACTTTCTGACCTTCCAATCCGTGTTTAAAAGGCAAGCTTTGAATTTGTGTGTTCCTGGAGTGTTATTAAATGGAGTCCTTAATTTGAATAATACAGATTTGTATTTGCATAGTAATTTGAACATTAATCTTCACAATACAATTGTGTGAAGACATGGAATGTATCTTTATCTGTGTATTATCATATATTTGATTTCAACAAGGTTATTTAAAGGACAGTAGTGCAACTGATCCCGGAGGCAGTCTTTTTTGATGTGTCATACCTATGCATGCTGATCATCTTACTACTTCCTCAGAAAATACAATCATTTGTGTCTGTTTTTAATTCAAACTTTGTAACATTCATAAAGCATTTACTGCACCTCTATTTTCTCTTTAAAAATGTTTACACTATTTGCAAATATTTTATGGAAAAGTTCAAAAATATATCGCAGAGTTGAAAGAGTATTACAGTCCCCGTCCATATATCCATGGAGACTCTACCATCCACGTCTCACTGTACCTCATTTATTAGCTACCTATGCACGTTTCTATCCATTTAACATTTTATCTTATTTTTGTTTTACACAGTAAATTTCAATATGCTTCATTTTCCAAAAATATTATGCATATCATTAAATTTTACCACTTAGTTTTCTTTGCTTTTGTATACAAATGGAGTCCAGATCTTAAGTATACATGGTTTGGGCAGCACGTGTCTTTTGAAGTACCCAGAACACACTGATAAACTAATTTAGAGCTGCCCCTAGCTCAAAATATTGACTAAAATTAAATTTGCTTACACGGTCAGTTTTCCCTGTTAAGTTGAACCTTTAGAATTTATTTTCTCAGTCTCATGCTGAGGGTAATTACTTTAGAGAACAGCTTTGCCTGTCACATCATAGTCTTGGTCCTTATTCCTTTTACTCCTGATCAGGCTGCTTCCTTTACACGTGGAAAATCTTCGCTTATGGTCAGAGGCAAGAGGATCATTCACAATGATCCACCTAGCAGTGGTGTGTGAAATCGTTCCTTTGTGAGTCCTCTCTGGTGACTTTATTTTAGGGCATTTTGTAAAGTGGTCATAAAGCTCTTTGCTTAGATCATGAAGTGGTACTGGATTATAATACAATTAACAGGATTACTAATTCTAATTTACTGAAACAGACACACAGAGCAGGGTTGGGGGGAAGGAACTGAATGAGAGTGAGTCTAGTAAAACTGTTTTTCTATCTTACTTAACTATATTCTTTGCTACTTAATTTTTATTAGAACTTTCCAGCACAAAGGAACACAAGACAAGCACAGCACCACTCCTCCTACAATAGGAACTTGGTGTAAATTAGAATTTGTCTGGACACAAGATCCCTTACTGCTCAGAAAAGAAAATAATCCTCAAATAAGGGTGAAAATAAACTGCAATAGGTAAGAAATATATGTATGAACATGTGTATGTGAATCCTAGTCTTGTTCCAGAACCTAGATCCAGGAGGATTCATTTCACAAATGAATACTAGTTATTGAACCACTAAAGGCTTATCACAAGGAACTCAGTGCTTACCAAAGTCATGCAAAGTTGAAGTCCACACTTGAAGTCACACTTTGACAAGACCGTCCACGCTCAACTGACTGCAAGCATAAAATATACATTCACTGAGTCTTTGGGTCTTCATTTCTGAAACTTCTAAAGTCACATAAAACCTGAGTTAAATAAATCTTCTCCCCGTTCTTTTATTAATCAGTGTTTTGGCATTCAGGTGTCAGTCATGAAAGAAAATGAAATTACTTTTTCTTTTCTTTCACTGCCAAAGCAGTAGTTTCTTGACACCCAGGAATCTGCATACTGAAGAGCACAGCTCCAGTGGAGAGAATTGAAGGTTCTCTTCTGCCAGTGACACTGTCACTGTTGCATGTACCTCTCCACACCTAGAAAATGCAGAAACATTTCACATTTTCCTTCAAACTTCTTTTTTTAAAAAAATCTGTACTACAGAACAGCCAACTTGTGTAGAAGGCAAATTGGTGAAAATGGATTGAATTTGGAGCTGAAAAATGCAAAAGGAGACGTGTTGGATGAGTGAAGCTGTTTCTACAAACACTGTGATCTTTCACAATTTCTACTTTGTTATACTTCTCCTAAGTTGTTTACTTAGTTGAATTGGCTAGTTTATATTTAAAGTTGTACACAGAATTATTCTGTTTTTTGACTAAAAAATGAGTCCTTAAAAATAAAATTTTCTTTTTCTGAATAATCATGTTAACTTAAATCTGAAATGAACTTGAATACATGGCAAGGTAAGTGATGTGAAGTAAAAATACTTCTTTAGAAGTTAAAAAGTATGCAGATTGATGACTTGGTATAATAAGAGCTTAACTAGTATACAGAAGTGAATCAGTTTCCACTAATCAGAAAGCAAAAAGAAATCACATAAAATGAATGAATAAATATGACCACACATTTCTTTAAGTGTTTCAGCTGGGTTCGCTGAACTCACGTCATACAGGGAGCTCCATGCTTATCTATTCTTTACAGAGCTGGCTCATATCATGTGGCAGACACTGAGAACAAAGGGGTTAACCCAATTTCAAGTTTGTCTTTGATGTACTTCTAAATCTCCTCTTGTGGGAAATGAAAGCGAATTGCCTTAAGTGGGTAAAGAATGGAAATAGATCAGAACAGTCAATCTGTGGCCTTGGTAAGAGATGGTTTAGGTTATTTCTTCTTTAGAACAATGTGTCTTGTTTCATTGTTCGTATCTGTTTGAAACAAAAAGACCTACAAATATCTGATGCAAATTCACCACTTAACAAGTATAGTTATCTCCAAAGAAAACCACTAATGTGAGGTTGTGTGTTAATCACCATGGGAAGGGAGGCACTGAGATTAGTTTCTGTAAATTAGTCTTCTGTTTCAGTTGTGTCTTTATTTCCCACAAATGAAGAATAGAAAAGGCAGCAAAATTGAGCTCTACGCAGTGTTACCATTGAGAAATACCCAAGAAAAGTTCACAGCCAGAAAAATGAATTTACTTGACACTGATACTTTCATTACATCTCTTTTAAAATAGATCCTTATTACTTATGATTAGACATGTACACAATAGACATACAGTTCCCAAGAATCATTTATTAGGTTTTTTTTTTCAAATATGTCTTCCTTACCTAAAAACAGTCTAAGTGGTTGGTATGATTGGCACATACCTGCAATCCCAGCAGTCTGGGAGCCTGGGGCATGAAGTTTAAAAGTGTAATTTCAGTCTGGGAAATTTATTGACTCAGGGAGACTTTGTCTCAGGATAAAAAAATACTAAGCTGGGGATGTAGCTTAGTGCAAAAGCTCTGGATTAACCCCTCAGAATAGTAAAAGCACAATAAAAAAAACAAAGCAAAGCAAAGACATAGAGCATATTTTGATATTTTGGTGGGGTTTGCATCCTGTAGTTCTCTAACTCACTATTGTGCTACATAATTTTCACTTAGGTGACAAAAAGACATGTGAAAGACATGCAATACTTGGAATAATAATGGTGATATCAAACTTTATTACAATTATTTTGTTTTATTTATTTAAAATTTTTTGGCTCTAGGATTTGGACCTAGAGCTTCATAATGTTAAACTAACATTCCAGTGAACCACATATTTACTCTTCATTTTAAGAATTTTAAGACTTGGAAAAAAAAGATTAACAAAGCTTTGAGGGAGGAATAGGCAAGAGGATTGCAAGTTTGAATACTATTATAAATAGTTAAAATGAGGAATTTAGAAAGACTGGACATCTGAATGGTAAGTTATATTTCTAAATATCTGGGAAAAATAACTATAATGTGAAATTTAACAAATGTAGTTATCATAAAACAATTAACCCAGAAAATAATTAAATGTGCAAGACCAAAATGAAAATAAAAACAAAAGCAAAAACAAAAACAAAACCCAAAAACACAGGGCTGGCGATTTAGTGCAGTGGCATAAGTGCCTTCCTGGCAAGCCCAAGGTCATGAGTTTGATCCCTGGTACCAAAAAAACAAAACAAAACAAACAAACAAACTCACTGGAGAAAAGGAAGACAAGTAAATAATAATATATAATATATATATATATATATATATATATATATGACGTTGTAATATTACTAAAATACTCATTCCTCAAAACATAAGCTATATATTTTATACAACCAAAATAACTGCTTATTTTTGGAGAAGCTAAAAAACTATTCATTAAATTTATACAAAATATGAAGCATCTTAAAAATCACAAGATATCTTGAAAATAAAAGCAAAAAGGAAGGTTTTTCTGACTTTCTATATGGTTACAATAATCAGGGAAATGGATGATTGATATACTTAAATCTAATGATGAAACAATGTAATTGACAAAAATTAATTTCACACATATCTCAATTAATTATGAACAGAGTTAAGGCAATTCAATAGAGAAAGGAAAGTTTTTTTAATCATTTGGCTCAAATAAGCAGGTGAACACTGAAGAAAGCACCATAAAAATGTTTTATCCTTACTGACACCATAAAAAATATTTACTTGTAATATTTTCATCTGCTCTTCTTTTCAATTGGCATAAAAATTGTGCATAGTTTAAGGCACCATGTGATGCTTTTATAGAATTTCAATAGATGTAATAATTAAAGTTTAAATTTTAAATCTTCTAAAAGGATAAATAATTGCCTTTGCACTCTATTAGTGGTCAAAGATTATTTCAAACATGAAAGTACTTTTTGTAGAAGACAAAATATACAAATTGGACAGCAACAAATTTTG
>RJWM01011632.1:0-59197 GCA_004363535.1 Dasyprocta punctata | reverse complement strand
TAGCCTTGGGGAGGCACAAGAAAGATGCAAGTCCGTTTGAACAGAACTCTCTAGGCTGGGCTGCAGACGCTGGGAAAAGTGTACAAACTACATTGGGTGTGTTCACATTCACTGCAAATCAAGGTGTGTCCAGAAAATGAACAGTTATATATGCACAGTTGTAAGAAGTGGCTAAGAGTTGTGTGTAGCACATAGTAGACTGTCAATAAACATTAGCTGAGTGACTGAATGAATGGATGGGTACTTTATTGCTAGGGAATAAAAATGAAGGTAGGAGAGAGTTTTGTTTACTTTTAATTTTATATGCTTCCATAATGGTTAACTGCTTTGCTTTGCTAACTGCTTTGCTTGCTTTGCTTTTGCTCTCTTTTTCTTTAGTACTAGGGATTGAACCCAGGACTGTCACACTGAGCGCATCCTTAAACTTGTTTATTTTGAGATAGGATCTCTCTAAGCTGCTGAGTTGCCCAAGGTGGGCTTGAACTTGTGATGCTCCTGCCTCAGCCTCCCAAGTGGCTGTATTTACAGGTGTGTACCAAAAGGCAGGCTCTGACTAATTATTTTCCACTTGCATTTTTTAAAACTTTCATACTTTTAGCCTTGTAAAATGTAATTTACACACAAAGTCACTAATTTTAAGTAGCAGTTTGATGACTCACTAACACTACCACATGCCCAATACAGAACATGTCCATGACCCCTCAGGTCTCCCACTTGCTGGGGCCCAGCTTCGGCTCCTCCTGGGCTTCCATCATGGGAGAGGAAGTTGGGCCTTGCAGAGTGGGGGGTCCCTGGCTCCTCTAAAGGCTGACAAGCAAGATGTGGGCTTCTGAGATTGACCCAGTTTAATACCCAGGCAAACTTGCATAGAATGAGGCAACCCATTTTGGAAACCAGGTAGGAGCAGTTTGGAGAGGAAAAGGTTTTTCCTGTGATCACACAGCTTGGGGATGACAAGCTGGGACCGGAGCTCCTCCCTGTACTCAGCTATGGAGAAGCTTGAATGTGCCACAAGGTTCAGAGAATGAGAGAGAAGGTGCCAGACCACAGGGAATGTGCGTGTGGAGCTGAGCAAGATTGTCCAGGCCCCTTGACCTCATGCCATTGGGGAGCAGGGAAGGCTGCTTTATCAGGTCATCTCCTGGGGTCCATCTTTCCAATGTCCCTATGTGCTGGCCTAAGCCCCCAGCTGGAGCCATACTGACTTGAGGGGAGAAGCAAATGAGCCTCATCGCATAGAGCAGCAGGGTAGAAGGTTGGACCTCAGACCTGGGCAGAAGGGAGTGAACGGTATCTGGAAGCCTGGGTCCTGCCTCACTGAGAACTATTCCTTCTGTCTTCTTAGTTATATGCCCTGTCCCCCTCCCCACCAATAAGACAGCAGTACCATCCACTCTTTAAAACCCCTGAAGTCCCTGCGACTGGACTCAGACTCACAAAATAGCAGTCTCTGGCTGTCCATAAACAAGAAAGACAGATGTGGCCAACATCTGGAGGCTAGGGAGGCCTGATGGGTGCCTGGGAGTGGGAGGCTGTTCCAGGAGAAGGAGACCCCCACCTATCATCACCTGGACAAGTGGCCACTTCCGCCCCAACTGAGGCCCCAAAGCCCTGGCCAGGGCTCCCAGGGTTGGAGGCCTTTTGCAGGGGCAGTTGGGCAGGCACTGCTTGCCAGGAGGGGACTTCAAAGACTCCCCTAATCCCTGTGACATTTTCAGACACAGGAGTTTGCTTTTTTATGCTGTAGATCAAAGCCCAGAGCTTTATAAATAACCCTCATAAAAGCCAAGGGGCTTGTAAAGTTAAACAATAAGTCACAAAGAATATGCGCCCTTGGAGGCAGGACAGAGGACCAAGGAGTCCAGCCCCTACCCCACTCTACTCCACCGGATGTCCACCCACCCCACCCCCTGGTCAAGTGGAGAGAGAGGGAAGGCTCTGCAGGAGGTCAGGGGGCCGGCACTGAGGGGCCCGGGTTGGATTTGGAGTCTCCTTTCCTACTCCCTGCTACTCCTTGATACGTATCCTAGAGCTAGCCATTTGCTCATTAAGTTACCCCTTCCCTCACTCCATCAAAGCATTCCTTCATTCATTCCTTCTTTTAGTCTGTCAGTCAACAAACAATTCTTTGTGCAAGGCCCTGGCCAAGTTATATGAACTTTGGTGTTCACTGGGGTTAGTATCACAGTTTCTAACTAGGTGACTTCCAACGAATTCCCTAATCTCTCTAAGCCTCAGTTTCCTCATTTAAAACGAGTATCCATCTTTATCCTATCCTTTTTTTTTTTTAAGAGCAGAAGATATTTATTAAGAGAAAGAAAATTTCTGTCTGAGAGACAGAAGGGGTCCCAAGTGGGTCACCCTCTTTATCCTATCCTAAGAGGGTCGTTTGAGCACCCTCAGTGGTCCTGGTATTTGATGCAGCTCAAAATGAGGGTTATGGGACAGTGGTCAGTCAGCATAGGAGTAACCAATGGTAGTTTCTCTGGGGGATAAGGAGATTTCTTTGCTTTCTAAATCCTGTGTTTTGCACTTCCCAGCCATGGGTCCTTGAGTTCTTGTCCTCCCTCTCTGAGCCTCAGTTTCCTGATCTATAAAATGGAGGCAGCAGGGGACCCAGTGAGTGTAGGGAATGCCCACACCTGGCTCATAGGTGGTGCTCAGTAAGTGACTGTGCATCCTTTTGGCTCTTCTCCTAGTGGACTGTTCATGGGCATGCACAGCCTCTGTGCAGAAGGGGAGGAGGGATGAGACTAGCAGGCTGTAGCGGTTCCTTAGGCCCTGCCCACCGGAAGCTGGGGTCTGGGCCCTCCCAGAGATGTAGAATCCAGGGAGTAGGTTGGATGATGTCTGCACATTGTTCTCAGCTCATCAAGGACCCTTCCCCAGTTGCAGGTTCTGAGGTGACCAGTTCAGAGATGAGGCAAGTCCAGGTCCGCATTCTGGGAAGCTGAGGCAGGAGGATTGCAAGTTTGATCCCAGCATGGATCAAACCCAGGCCTGGCTAATTGCAGATCAGCCCCTTCTGCTGCTTCTGTCAGTGCCAAAGTTGGACGGCCCAGGGCTGGTATCTCCCCGCTGCATCTACCTGCCGAGACCCTTCCAGAGCAAGCAAATCAGGTAGAAGAGAGGCTGGCTTTGTCCCCTGGGCAGCTCTTCTAACAGTGATTCAGATTCACCAGCTGCAGCATCCTGATCCCTGGCACAAGGGAAGAGGATGGAGAGCCAAGAGTGGTGGGAATGGCAGTAAGGGAAGGGTCGGGCATGGAACTGACATGTGCTGGTGCTCACCACGTGCAGGGCTGAACACTGGACACAAGGGCTGAGTGCAAACCAGACAAACACCATGCCTCATCTGCCCCAGGAAAGCTGGTGATAGAGCCCAGCACGATGAGGGGTGAAGGACTTCAGCCCATTGCGGGTGGGGATCAATGAGAGCTCTTCCTATGGAGGTGACAGCTCAGCTGGGATGGAATAATGATTGAAAATGAGCCTGGGGAAGGGGGTCAGGAAAGGCATTCTAGGCAGAGGGAACAGCCTAGGCAAAGTTGAGAAGATGCACGGTACAACACAGGAGGCCCCCTTCGCCAAAACACTCCTTGGTCCCATTTCAAGAATCCTCTGAGGAGCTCATGTGTCTGTCATTCTGTGATCCTCAAATTTACCATTTCCCTCACCCCACCCCCAAGTAGGCAGTATTCCCATTATGGCACCTGACATGAAGGAGGCTCAAAGGCATTGAGTGACGTGCTTCAGGTCACACAGGGAAGATGCTTTGGGTCCAGATCAGCTGATGCATGTGAGTGTTGGACAGCTGTTTACCTGGGATCCTTCCAGAGCCTCCAGGGTTTACAATTCTGCCCCCTTGGCAAGTCATTCTACTCACTGAGCCTTAGTTTTCTCATCTGTAAAATGAGACCAGGAGGCTGGCTGAGCACTGGACAAGCTCCTCCTCCTCCTCCTCCTCCTCCTCCTCCTCCTCCTCCTCCTCCCACCACTACCTGTTCCTGGTCCCACTGACCTCATTACAGCAGGTGGCCAGGAAGCAGTAGCCTCTGGGGGAGGCGCAGCCATAAACCCTGTCCCAACTAGGGCAGGGACAATGGGATCCCCTGTGAGCATCTGGCCTAATTGGCTGCAGCCAACTCCAGGGAACCGAGCTGCCTTTGTCCTCGTCGCTTCAGGACTCAGGAAACACCAGCTCCTAGGCCTTGTTCTGCCTGAGCCCCTCTACTTTCCAAGTCCAGGCCGGCCGCCTCTCAGGTCTGCTCCCTCTCGACTCCTGGAGTGTTTGGGGGCCTGGTACCTATGTGCCCACTTGCCACAGTCTACCCCCAAGGAGAGGCAGGTTCCCATGGAAAACCTGGACGTGCCAGAAGGAGCTCTTGAGCAGCACACCAATGTCCTGGCCCTTGGATATTCCATGTGGAAAATGAGGATCATGAGGCCCACCTTGCAGACAAGGCATGAGCCCTCCCCAAGCCTCAGTTTCCCCATATATAATATGGTGAGTGTCTACCATGCCAAGTTAGTGTAAGAATTAACCGTTAAATAACAATAGTGCACTTCCTGTGCACAGGGTCCTTTTTAGGGGCTCTGTGCATTAACTCTTAATCCTAGCGGTGATCCTGGGAGAAATCTTGCTATTCTCCCCATTTTACACCCCAGCACAGAGGGGTACCAAGAGGCTGAGGACTTTATCCAGACACATGTGGGGGGCTGAGCTGGGGAACTTTCAAAAGGGTGGGCTTTGACTTCTGTTCCATTCCCTCCTGAATCAGAGCCTGTGCTTTTCCCTGCCTTTCCAGTATCTCTGGCTCCTTCTAGACAGTGAAACAAGGTGTCATCCTTGGGTTGCCTGGGGTACAGAGTTGCAGAAGCTTTACCTTAACTATAGTTATACCCATAGGAACTTCCCAGAGTGTGCCCCCCATGGTCGAGGCAGGGGGATACTGAGCTATAAGCCTATTTCAAAATAGTAAAGAGGACAGGAATCCTTTCCAAGTGCCTTCCAGTTTCAGGGTTCTAGAAGCAGAATTGCATTTTGGCATGCATGGTGCCATCTCCCTGAGACCAGGGAATGCCAGGCTATTGTCTATCACAGGGGGAAGGGCAACTCCTCCTTGATAAGACCCTGGGATTGGCAAAACTCCCCCTTCCCCACCCCACACACGCCAGCCCCCCAGAGCAGCTGAGCAGCATTTCTGCTGTCTGCAGGCTCATTTATCATGCCGAGGGGGGCATTGCCACTGTGAAGTCCCCAGGGACAGCTCCAACGTGGCCCCAGCTGATTGAAATCCAGGCCCAGCAAACACTCGGCATGGAAAGTGGCCGCCCGGAACACGAAATAAATAACACTGCGGGCAGGAGGCACAAATCTGCTGCTAATTACAGCACATCCTGATTAAATGGGGTGCGTAAATAAATATTTCAGCTTAGGAGATGAATCAGCCAGCCTGGTCCTGAGCCCCTTTTGCTGGCTTTCGCCTCATGGGGCAAAGGACAGGACAAGGCCTGTGTTCGGTTCACTGTGTGGCTTAGGAGCAGTCCTTCCCCTCTCTGGACTGTAGTTTCTCCATCTGTCAGACAGAGGGTCAGTGATCATTCCTCAGCCAGCCTCACAAGTCCGAGGGGAGAATCTGCAAAGAACATTTGGTGTGATACAATCTGAACAGAGATAACAAGGCAGGAATGGTGAATGGTCAAGGGCCTGGCAGTCTTGGGTTTGAATCACAGCTCTGAGACTTGCCCTGTGCCTCAGTTTTCCCTTCTGTGATCTGGAGGGATATGAAGAGCCAGTGGACACTCCAAACCCTGCCTGGCACATAGCACATAGTTCATCAGTGATAGCTGCTATTTATAAGACCAGCACCATACACTCAAGTCCTGCAGCTATTGTCATTGAATGTGGAAGTCCCCAGAAGACTGCCCTGGGTAAGGCCCATACTTCTACCCCTGCCTGGAGGCCCTGCTAGAAACCTCTATGCTTGTTGTCATAGATGCCACCTGGTCATTTCCATGAGGCCGAACCGTAACAGGAGCAGGGGCCCAGGGGAGGGAGGAGGGGGGAGAATCATCCTGGAAAAGTTTAAATCAATTAACTCCCTTCCAGAAAACAGGCTGGGAAATGTAATGAAGAAATGATGACTTTTCTCCACAGGATTAAATGACATAGACCAGGGCCTGGCTAGGAATCAGGATAACAGCTCAGGAGCCCTGTTCCTGACCATTTACATGGACTTGGACAAGTCTTAGTCCTTCTCCGAGCCTTAGTTCCCCGATCTATACTAAGGGAGGGCTTGAAGCAGCACCAGGAATGGTTAATATGTGGCACACCTCCCTCCACTGACCTCTTCCTCACCCAAGGCAGGCATCACTAGTTGGTTGCAGCACAATTCTCACTGAGCATTGGGATAGCAGAACCAATCTGGCTAGTGCTCTATTGCTTTCTCCCAAGAGGTCTATGTTGGCACATAGGCACCAGACTAGGTTTAGGTGGTCCCCAAGTCCTCTTCTAGCATGAAGCCAATATTCATCCACAGTGTCATAACTGTTATCATAGACTCAAGAGTCCACCATGGTGCTAACAGCAAAGATTAATATACACTGATGTTAGTTGTGGGTCCAGCACTATTCTAGATGCTTTCCTCTATTAACTCACTGCATCATAACCATCAGACAAGGTAGTTACTATTATTATTATCCTTATTTTTTTATTTTTATTTTTATTTATTTATTTATTTTTTGCGGCACCTGGGATCGAACTCACAGCCTCACGCCTGCCAGGGCAGGTGCTTAAGCCACTCCCGGCCCTGGTTTTTTGAGGCAGGGTCGCACTATGTAGTTCAGGCCAGCCTTGCGCTCGTGTTGTAGCCCAAGCGGGCCTCAAACTCACAAAGCTCCACCTACCTCAGCCTCCCGAGTGCTGGGATTAAAGGCGTGTGCCACCACGCCCAGTTTATTATCCTTATTTTAGACAGAAGAAAACCAAGGTCCAGCGAGGGTTAGTGACGAGTCTAAAGTCACACAGCCAATGGGGCCAAACCAGGTGCAGTGCTGGATATCTGTAATTCCAGCATAGAGGGAGGCTGAGGTAAGAGGATCGCAAGTTTAAGTCTCAGCTGGGCAACTTAGTGTGACCCTGTCTCAAAATGAAAATGAAAAAGACTGGGGATATAGCTCAGTGGTGGGGTGCCCCTGGGTACTGCACAACGGAAAAGTAATGGGGCCACAATTTGAAACCATGCCTCTGCATTATCTGAAACAGTTCAGAGGGAGCAAAGAGACCCCTCTCTCCTCTCGTCATTGTAAGTCTGGGGAAGACAGCTAAGCTGTGCTGTTTAGAACTGTAATTATCTACATTTTCCTTTTAGGGAAACTAGGCTCAGGGGTTGGTGGGACTTGTACATGGTCTCATGGCTGATTATTTGCCAGGGGTGGGTGGAAGCACACTGTTCTTCATTTGCCAACTACCTCTCTCTTTATAGCGCAGTGTGCCCAAAGGCAGAAACAGCGCCCCTTTATCCTGCCATCTCCATTCCCTGCCCCAGATAGATGGAAGTGGAGAATGAATGAATGACAAATGTAGAGAAGTCGTGGGCTCAGGTTACACACCAACCCCTCTGTCACCTGCCACTATAGACTCCTGAGCTGACTCCCTGTCCCTGTCCTCTGATGACCCATCTGCTCTGGCCTGGTGACCACTCTCCTCTGGCCCCAGATGACTCCAAGAGCTTCTGGCCAGAGTCCAAATCTATCATTCCTTAGCAGACTGTCCCAGCCCTGCCTCCCCCATCCCTCCTAATGCTGTTAGAGAGAAGGGGGTGTCATTGGGGTGGAGGGGAAAGATTCCACTCTGGGAGACTCGTAGCCCACTGAGCCCCCTCCAGGGTCCTACCATCACCTCCAAAGCTGCAGGACCTTTTGGTCAAATACTGTGGAACCCAACATATAAGACAGCAAAATGTAGAGGACTCTAGCTGGTACATGTGCAACTTGGGGGGAGGTTTCCACCTGGAATCCAGCAACTCCTCCTTTCCTTTCAGCTGTCCCAATGGCAAAGACTCCCAAAAAACCTCCAGAAGCCACAGAGAGACACAGTCCTGGGAGCCAGGAGGCTGGGGTCTAAATTCCTGAACAGCCACCACTCACTGTGTGACCTGGAACAAGTCTCTTCCTTTCTCTGAGCCTCGGATTCTCCTAGTGACATGAGAGGGGTGAACCCTGTAGCTTTCAAATCTTTATTATTGGAACTGCAGAAACATTTTTCCCAAATGAAATCACATGCTGAACCCCAGTATAAAAAATATGACATTGAACACACACTGGTTGATAGGGAAAGAGGTGGTGTAGACCTAGAGTGCAGTCTTTTCTATCACCCATGCCACCAACTAGGGGTCTCTGAGGTCCCTAAGGTCCCTAGGCCCTAAGGTCCCTAGAAAGATTCTGAAAATACAGGAATAACTCTTTTATTTCAAGCATTGCTTCATGAAAAATTTGAAACACACAGCCAAGGTGAAAGACATTTATAACGAACATTTAAATACCCACCACCTGAGACCTACCATTAATATTTTACTGTACTCATTTTATCAGATAAGGCACTCTCTGAGCTCTGCAAAATCACATCACTCTTAGAAAGGGGTTATGCCAGGAGCTTTGGGCCCTTTGGGGGAAGCCCTATGAATGGTGTTGGCAATACCAGCTGCTGTAACAAATAGACCCAGCATTTCGGGGCTTCACTCAAGAATCACTCATTTCTCACACTACAGCTCTAAGCCAGGATCTCTGGTCAACAGGTGGGTAGCTTTCAGCCATGAGTAATTCAGGGATCCAGGCTCTGTCCTTTTATTTATTTTTTTTTAAAGCAATTTGCACTGAGCTACATCCCCAGCTTTTTTTATTTCTTATTTTGATGTAGGGTCACACAAAGTTGTTAAACTACTCAAGCCAGGTTCAAATTTATGATCCTCCTGCTTCAGCCTCACAGAGTGGTGGGAGTACAGGTGTGTGCCACCACCCTTACTGGGCACTGCTTGCCAGCACCATCTCATCCCAGGGAAGGGGTCTTGGATTTTGGCGGCAAGCTGGCTGCTTCTCTGTACCCACCGTGGCTTGCGGGCTCCCTCCCCAACATCCAGAACCATTCTAGCCATTCCATCATGGTGCTACCTATGCCCAATCAGATGGGCCTTCCCAGTTCCCTTAAGGAGATTAACTTTGTACAACAAATATGCCTGAGCTCTAATTTGTGCCAAACCTTGACCATACAGAGATGGACAAGACCAAGGCCTGTCCTTATGCATATTCCAAGACAGGAAGCAGTATTCTTTTCCTTAGCCTGACCTTTCCTGACAGAAAGCCCACAAGACTTTTTTTCAAGGATGGATAGATCTGTCTCTGAAAGATCCCATTCAATACATCTTTATTGGCACCTTCCATGTGTCCTGCCCCGTCATGTGATTGAGCTCATGGAATTTTTTTCTTCCTTCTTGCAAGAACATTCCTGCATTGTAGAAGATGGAATGGATATCAAGGCTCAGAGTGGTGAAGCAACTTCCCTATGATCACACAGCTAACAGGGAAGCTGGGACTTGAACCCAAATACTATTTCCTAGTTTCCTGTTCTTTTTTGCTCTATCAGGATCTCTGCATGAATCTGTAGTAAAAGAGACCCAAGCCATTTTTTTGTCAAGCCCTCAGCTCCCATGTGTTCCCTCACTTTCTCCTCCCCTACAGCCCTATGAAGTTATTATTCTTACCATTTTAGAGAACAAGAAGCTGAAGCTCAGAGAAGTGAAGTGACTAATCCAAGATCACACAACCAGTTTAGTGTTATATCCTGACCTATTAAAGCGCCCTGGGGCACATCTTGATGTATCAATGGGCTGGGGGTTTTTGTTTGTTTTTTTGTTTGTTTGTTTTAATGATGAACTATCAAGGCAGTTGGATTGGTCCTTTTCTTAAGGATGGTTTCAAAGGCAACAGAATGCCTTCTTCATTAACAGCAGTAAGAACATATTTTAAGGCAAGAGAATAGCATCTCAGCAATAATGGTTTACAAAACGGCTGCTAGAGGTTTAGCTGATCCCCTACTGCTGGAAAAGGGCAAGGTGGGGGTTGCTTTTCTGGAGTGCTCTGGGTCTGAGCCCAGGGCTGGGGCTCCAGGAGGGAGTGTGGAAAGGCTGGGCAGGAAGCTGGGACCTGGCCTATCGATGACGAAGTGCCCAATCAATGCTATCTCTCCAGCCCATGCCTGGCCAGACATTGATTTCCACTGCTGTTGTTAACTCCCTGTTTATGTAACGCCTGAACTTTGCACAACTGAACCGTTTAATGTGCAGAAGAGGGCCTGTTGCCATGAAAACCAGGCTGCACATGACAGCCGGGATGCGGCGGCATCCCTGTTTTATTGGCCTGCGTTGAATGTATTTTAACCTTGATAAGTGAATAACTTTTTACAGGAGGAGATCTGCCAGGAGGGCTTAGGAGGACCTGGGAGGGCCTGCTGGCCTTTCCAGGTCAGAGGGGAGGCGGGGCCAGCTGACTTTAATCCCCGGGAAATCTCCCTGCCATTCAGAGCCTGGGAGAGCCAGGTCCAGCTGGCCAGAGGACAGAGGACCTTGGGGGCGGAGTGGGGACCACCTCCTCCTCCCACAGTCACTGTTTCCTGTTTGCTAAGGCCTCCAGCTAAATTGGAAACACTCCATAGCACTGACCCACCAGGGTTCAAATCCTGGCTCCACCCATGCAGGAGCCCTGTGTGACCTTGAGCAAGGCCATGGTCTCCAGCCTCAGAGGCTACACCCCTAATGCACACAGTCCAGTAATCTCTTATTATGGGCTTTCACCAGGTTTACAGGTCATATGTACAGAGTGCCTGGTAGTACCCAGTCTATAGTGCATCCAGAGTTATTACTACGGTCAAGCATACTTTTCACAATGATAATCATTGGTTATAGCTGTAGACCCATTGAGGCTTGGGAAAATGTTATACCCATTTATTCCTTGGTGTCCTTGAGATGGACATGACTGAAGTCAATAGCCTGTTTTCAAATGAAGAAACTGAGGCCCAGGAAAGTTGGCTGTCATGTCCAGGGATCACACGAGAAAACAGTGATACTGACTGAAAGAACCAAGTTTCCTGACTCCCAGTCAAGTACTCCTTTAAACTTAAAACCATAAACACAGGAATGACCCCTAAAGCTGCTGGCCCCCCAACAACCAAGGCTAGACTCATATCAGACATCACTAATCGATTGTAGGACAGGAATTTCCCTTCTATCTCTGTCTGAGGTCTCAGAATCCTCTTCAATACAGAGCTCTGCTCAAGATGGGACCCATTTGGAACCATATGTCCCCCAAAGGGCTCTGGGTTCAAGCTCCTCTGCCAGCCCAAACTTATTGCATGATCTCAGGCAAGTACCTTTCCCTCTCTGAGCCTTCCAATCCCTAATGATAAAAAAAGGGAGACAATGGTTCCTGAGTTCTCAGAGGGGTCTTTCAGGTTGAAGGAATTCCCATTACTTCCTGGTTCCTATCCCAACTCTCCCTTCTCCCAGATCCTCTAAACCTTCTCAAAATCCATCAACAAACTTCAACCTAAAACGTATTCTGTGTCAGTAACTGTGTAAGGTGTTAGAGACACCATAGTGAAGAAATGGTCAACAGTCTTTCCCAGAACAGAGTCCAGACAGGGAGACAGAAAATAAGTGAACCCACCAAGGCCCTGAGAGTTGCCACTAGTAGTCAGTGTTGTGTAGGGGAGAGCAAAAGGGAGACAGTAACTTCAGATGGGGTAGTCAGGGAGGGCTTCTCAGAGGAGGTGACATTTGAGCTGAGACTAGAAATACAAGAATGAGCCAGCTGTGCAAAGAATGAAAGCAAGACTATCGTGCCAGACCTTGGAATGGGCATTCACATGGTACCTTCAAGTGCCCCAGAGAAGGTCGGAGTAGCTAGATGGGGTGAAGGTGCACTGCAGGTGGGGAACTCGACAGGAGTCAGTCCCTGAAGTTACCTGGGCCCCCTCAGCCCCACACCATGGCTTGTCCCTCCCCCATCTCCTCGCCCCATCCCCGTCATGGGCTCCAGGCACTGGGGGCAGGGCGGGTGAATGACAAGGTTACACGAGCTCCTTTTCTCCCCTTTTCTCTGGGAAAAGCATAAAGAGCTCTTTCTTTTCTGCTTATTAATAGCTCTGATTAAATTATCTCTGAAAAACCTACAGGGTGTGCACCAATGGGGGCTCAGCTCCCTCCAGGCTCTGGCCTAGATTATAGCAACCAGGGCAGGTGAGGCAACTGGGGGTGGGGTGGGAGGCTGAGGCAGGCCTGCTCCCTGTCAGGGTGCAAGCCCCAGGTCTGCCTTCTCTCCTCTCCTCAGCCTCCCACTCCCACACCCCTGTGATCCAGCTCTGCTCTAGGGAATTGCCAGCTCCCCACATTTTTTGCATCAGATGTCTCCTCTGCCAGGAGCATCCTCACCTCCTGTGGCAATCTCTTGCCTATCACCTGGTCTATGCTCTGTCCTCTCCTGGTACCCTGGACATCCCTGTTAGCTTCCTTGTCTCAGCCCCTTAAAAATTCAGTTATACGTGGCAGATGTCTTGGTTGGGGTTGCTGCAGAAAGCCCAGTGTCTGGCACAGCGTGATTTCTTGGTAAAGAGAGAATAGACGAGGAATTCGATGCCCTCTATCTCCATCTTCCTGGGGCCTCTTGGGCCCCTGGTAGCAGCCAGTGTTCAGGGACCAGCCTGCTGTCAATTCAGAGACTATGGCAAATCTATGGCCAATCTATGATTCCATGGACTATGGCAAATACAACATTGTTTCAGGTCACACAATGCTGTTGTTGGACATGACCCAGAACCAAGATTCTGACCTTAGGGAGGTAGGTTCATTGAGAGGCTAGAGAATGTATACTTGGAGCAGAAGCAGAAGCCAAAGCCAAGCATCTCATGGGGTGTTCATCTACCTGGAGTACATGAGAGGCACTGGGAAGATACTTCTCTGCCTATAGAGCTGCTTTTGAGCCTGCTGCTCCCTGAAATCCCAGCATTAGCCCATCATGAATTCCTCAACATTCAGAGATGGGGGGACATTTCCAGATCTTCTTTTCCCCAGTCCTGGGGCTTGAACTCATTGCCTTTACAATAGGCTACATCCACAGACCCACTCCTTTTTAATTTTCTTTTCTTTTCTTTTTTTTTTTTTTTTACACAGGGTCTTGCTAAACCACTAATTTCCCCAGTCAGAGCTTGAACTTGAAATCTTCCTACCACAGTCACTCAGAGTGCTAGGATTACAGGCATGGGCCATCATACCTGGTTCCTTCCAAGTTTTTAAAAGCCTTGGTTGTCAGCATTGGCTGCACTTTGGAATCATGTGGGAACCTTGGGAAATTACTGATTTACCTCTGAGAGGTTGATAAGAAAACTGAGGTCCACAAAAGAAGAGAAACTTGCTGCCCCCCTCCCCAGGATCATACACTGTCTATTAGAGGCTGGTCTAGGGTGTAATAAATCAAAATCAAGAGCTGTGATTCTTGGGACTCAGTCCTGTCATTGGGTGACCTTGGGCAAGTCAGGTGGCCCTCCTCTGCTGTAAGATGTGGGTAGTAATCCTATATACCTCACAGGCCTGCTAGGTTCATGTGACACAAATAGCGCCGGACATTCCCCTCAACACATAGAAGGTGACATGCCAGGGAGACCTACAATGGAGAGACACCCCCAACTTTGGAAAGGCTGTGGAGTGGCCTGCTTCCTCCTTCTCCCCTTCCTGTTCTTTCTCCCTTTCCAGGCTTTGGCTGTCACTCCTTCCACCTTGTCCCTGGCTTGAATCTTGTTTCCCCACCTGTCCATGTCCTGGGTCCACCCAGTCAGTCACCAAAGCAACTTGCACTGACGTCAGGGGTGCCCTGGCAGCTGGCCTGCTGCAAAGCAGCTGGTGGCAGGATCACGTTTCCAGGTAGATCCCCACCCCCAACATTCACTCAAATGGGATGGGGGTGAGGGGCAGCCTCAGAGAAATAGAGCAAGCACCAGGCTGCTGGGAACTACACACAGCTGCTGCTTGGAGACCTGAAACAGGGCCAGCTCGTGCCCTAGATAAGGTGGCAGGTGGCCTACTTGGGCTAGACCTACAGGTCCCTTTTAGGTGCCTTTCCCAGGTTCTGGGTAGGGTTGGGCTGGTTCTTGAAAGTAGGCTAGGCCCAGATTATAATCAGTGCATTGCCCGTGTGCATACCCTCACTTGCCCTCCGAAGCAGACCACTGCAGGCATTTATTGAGCACTTACAGTGTTCTTTCCACACATTCAGTTCAGTCTCGAAGCAACTTTACCTGGTAGGAATTAAGATACTCTGTCCAGCTATTTCACAGATAAGAAACTGGGGCACAGAATGGTCAAAGCCAACAGCTTGAAAAGACAGTGCTGGAATCCCACCCAGGTTCTTCGGGACTCCACGTGTCACAGGGGTGGAGCCCAGGGCCAGGAGAGCAGAGGTCTGGCTGCTGCTTTGTGTTTCTGTAGGGATCTCGAGGGTTAGTCTGGAAAGCCAACTTCCCAACTTGCTGGCTCCCCAGGAAACTGAGGGAACTTCCCTCTTCAGCCTTCATTTCCCAATCTGTAAATGGGAGCACTACACCAGCCATCCATGGGCTGTCTTGCAGACCCAGTGAGAATTTGTGCAGCTGTTTAGAAAGAAAAGCAAGGCGCAGTATAGTTTGATGGATTCAAATTTGGCCTGCAGGTTATTGTTAAACTGTGCCTTCATTTCTCCATCTGTTTTTTTATGTTTTGTTTGTGGTAGCACAAGAGATTGAGCCCAGAGCCTTTACACTAAATTGCATCATCAGCCCATTTATTTATTTATTTAGAGACAGAGTCTCCCTAATTCCTGAAGTTTCCCAGGTTGAGCTTGAATTTACTCCTGCCCTGACCTCCCTCAAGATTACAGGCATATGCCAATACTTCTGACTTCCCTGTCTGTTAATGGGTGTGGCATCTGTAGTTCTAGCACTTGGGAGGCTGAGTTAGGAGGATCTTTTGATTCTTGAGCCCAAGAGCCAGCCTGAACAGAATAGCAAGACTCCATTGACAGAGAGAGAGAGAGAGAGAAACAGAGACAGAGACAGAGACAGACAGACAGAGATAGACAGAGAATATGAATAGTGGTGCCTGCCTCCAATGAGAGATAGCTTACAAAGAGTTCTACATGTTACCATTAGCTGGTGCTTTACAGATCTCAGTTGTCATGCCAAAACTCCACCACTGTCCAAAATATGCCCTAGTACAAAACATTCAGGACACTTCACATTTTTTAATATCAGTTTCTTCAGCAATTTGGAGCATAATAATAGAGTCTCTGTATCAGTTTTCTCATCTGTAAAATGGGGGTGATAAAACCTACTTCACATGGTTGTGAGGGTTAGGTAAAATATGTAGTTCTAACAGCAAATACCCTAGTTACTGGTTTTTTTTGTTTGTTTGTTGAACTCACAACCTCACGCCTGCCAGACAGGCGCTTAAGCCACTGAGCCAAACTCCCAGCCCTAGTCTTTTTGAGGCAGGGTCACACTATGTAGCTCAGGTCGGCCTTGTGCTTGCGTTGTAGCCCAAGTCAGCCTCGAACTCACAACGCTCCTTCTACCTCAGCCTCCCGAGTGCTGGGATTAAAGGCGTGCGACACCACGCCCGGCTAGTTACTGTTTCTTTGTTATTACTTTTTTTTTCTTTTTTCTTTTTTTTTTTTTTTTTTTTTTTTTTTTTTTTTTTGGTGCTGGGGATTGGACTCAGGGTCGTGAAAACACCTGTGCTCTACCACTGAGCTGCAATCTTACTCTTTTTGGTTATTATTTTTAACACATCTCTCATAGAGTTGTTCCCAAGATTAACTGAAACGATGCAGATAATGCACTTAGCACTGTGCTTTGGAGCAAATATATCCTCAATAAACGATACTGGGTTTCCCCGTCCTTTCTCCAACACAAGGACTACAAGTAACATCATACCATGTGACTCCAGTCGGGGCCTCTACGCCCAACGCTAGCGCATAGCATGCCGGGAGTTGCAGTCCTGGAGAGTCAGGCCCCGCTGTCCCTGCTTGGGGGAGGAGGTAGGAGAGCCGCCCTGTCGGCCTTTGAATTTTGCCGCGAAAAGCGCGCGTGGCGGCCCCCGGCCCCGCCCCTTACAGGACGCGGCGCCGCGTCACCCTGGTAACCGCCTCTCGACCGCTTCTGATTGGGCTGGGATAAGGGGGGCGGGCAAGGGGCGAGACGCAGCGGCGGTAGCCGGCGCTCGCGCCTGTCAGTCGGGCCGGAGCGGAGCAGCAAGTAGGACTGCTGGGCCGGCAGCTCCGCAGAGAGGCTGCGCGCGCTGGCCGGGGAAGGCGGAGAGCCGGGCCCGCTGCCTACGGGACACTGTGCGCGGTACCCGGGCGCGAGGCGAGGAGCTCGCGCGCGCCAGGTGGCGCAAGGCTGCGGCCCCGGGAGCCCCCACGCGCCGCCCGGGGCCATGGGCGCGTGAGAGACCGGCGCGCGCCTCCCTGCTGCAGCTCCCAAGCTCGTACGCCGGGTGCACCGTTCCCCGGGCCATTCCTGCGTCCGTCCTGTGCACCTGGACCTGCTGTTTCTCGGCGCCGAGACCCACGAGGCTGCATCCGAGTCTCTGCTGCTGCTGCCGCTGCTGCTCACCGGCTTCCCCTCCCCCCACACCCGGGACTCCGAGCAGGAGGAGGAGGGGCCGGTGCATTCTCGCCTGTGCTCTTTGCAACCTGCGGGGGCTGGTGCATGCCCGGCGAGAAGCGGGGGCCGCTGCAGGTGCGTGCAATCCCCGGAGAGGAAGAACCACCCCACCCACGAGCAAACCCGAAGGCTGCAAGCCACGGGCGGGCGGGCGAGAGGAAGCAACAAAGACAGGCTGCAGCTGGGGCTGGTGAGAGGGGCCGCCGCTGCCGGGCTCCCAGCGCGGACGGAGAGGGCGCCCTGGGAGCGGCGCGGGCAGAGCTGCAGCCTTGAGCGGGGCCCCGAGGGGAGGCGCAGCGCCTCCCGCCGGACACGGCGAGCACAGGCTGAGGCGAGGATGCGCCGTCTGAGAGTCCGTGCCGCCCGCAGCCCGGGCGAACGCGACCCGCGCTGAGCAGAAAGCCTCCCGACTTTGGACTGCGAGGTCCAGTGCCGGAATCGCTCTCATCTACAGCGCCTGTTCCCACCTGGACAGAGGCATCGGTCTCCGAGAGGGGCTTCCTCAGGCAGCTTCTGCCTCCCCTGCATGGCTGCGACCCTAGGAGCGGAGCGTCGTGGCCACTAAGACCTGGTGCCCTTCTACTGCTTGGCTGATTCGGTGAGTTGCGCGGGGGGGGGGGCGAATTCCAGGCTGGAGTTGGGGGCACCCCCTGGCGGTCGGGTAACCTGGTTTGGATATGAAGGGGCCCTCGATTGTTGAGATCCCTGAGGCTGCTATACCACTTGTCCGTCCCATTCTGTCCCACACACAACTTGTTCAAACTGACTGACCTGCAGGAGTGGAGGCCGAGGTCCCCCGTGGGTGTTCCGCGGAGCTTTGGGCGGTACGGAAGCCAGAGAAGAAAGGTCACCCCACCTGTAAATCTAACAAAGGTAGTGGTTCCAAAATCCGAAAATTTCTGGGGAACTCGCACGTCTTGAAGGAACTGGGTATGGGGACCCAGGATGGGATAACGTTAAGGATCTCCACTGCAGCCTCCGAAATCTTCAAGGGGCATTGGCGCCAGAGGAGAATGTGTAGTCTAGGCTATGTAGGTGGTGGCCTCTGGGACTAGACTGTAGCAGGATTTCCCCCATTCCAGCCTGCGTTCCCACAAATAACTCGATGGGACAACGTGTTCCTTGGTGAGGCTGCGGCGTGACGTCACTACCCTGCCTCTGACGTCACTGGGTTGCCGTGACAACGCGACTTGCCTTGACCCAAGGCTGAGAGGAGGCAGGGCCGGATGCCTTTGCCTAGTGCAAGGTTGAAGGCCGACTCCCCCACCCCCCACTGCAGTCCTCTGACCTAAATCCTCTGCAGCCACATGAAGTGGGGGAGGGAGGCAATGCCAGCTGTCCCTGCTGGTGCTCCTCCCACCAAGGACAGGTGTTCAGAACTTTGCCCAGGGAGCCTGGCAGTGCCTGGGACTCAGGACTCCAGAGAGCAACTTTCTGCTTTCAAATAGGATGCTAGAGAGGGGACTTCCCTGAACCCCACTATTCCCAGCCAGTAGGCTGAAGTTCCTGGCATCCCCAGACATGTGGGCCTGAGCCTCCAAACAGGCAATTTCTGCTCAGGAAAATGTGAATGTTCTGCCCTCAGCTAGGGAATGCATGCTCTTGAGTCCAGAGGACTTCCTTCCGCACTGTTCAAGCCTAAGTTGTGGGGCTTTGGCCCACCTAAAATTCCTGCCTGCCCCATTCTTCCTTTGGTATTTAAGATGATTTTTGACAAGCATAGTATGATTGATGCTTATTAAGTGAATGGGGGACAAGTTAGTGCTAAGGCCTGAATTCATTGCCTCTGCCAGAGGCTAGCTTTGATAGCAGAAGGTACCAGCCCTTCCTTCCCTGTACCTGGGAAGGCCCTGAGACTCCCCTGCCCCCGCCAGCCAGCATCCTGCTGCTGGCTCTGTGATTCCTCTTCTAAGTCCCTTCCAGCAATTACTGCCAATGTCAGATGTGGGTGAAACTGCTGTCATCACATTTCCGTGTCATTGCTCCAGTGGTGTGGGGCAGGGGATGGTTCTGAAAAGGCAGGCCACAGTCTCTGTGCAGCAAGCTTTTTTGCTGTCTTCCTACCAGACTCTTTAGCTAGATTAACAGGTATAATAAATATCAGTGGAGCTGCTTTTGGGGGCTTGGCAGGAAGATGGTATTTCCAGCTGAAATGGTGTTGTTAAACACAAGCTTCTGAGGACAGCAGAGCAACAGCAGATTGGGGGAGAACCTGGAGATGTGGACAGAAGGGCTGTTTGCACTGCTTCTCAACGCTTCCCAGTTTAGAAACAAACTCAGAGTGCGCGCCAGATCCACAAACACAGGCGGTTGGAGGCCCTCTGTGGAGTATTTACACTTCCTCAGCCAAGGCGGAGGGAAGGGCTGTAAGAATTGGGCAATTCCTTCTGTTCCTTTCCCTTGGCTCCCTGGGCTTGGCAGCAGTGCCAGACGCTGAGCAGAGGGGAGTGTCAGTTTACCCAGCATCTCTCTGTGTGCCAGGCATTTTGCAGGATCCTAGTTACTCTTTGGAGTGGCTCATGTTCTGTCACCCATCTTATAGATAAAGAAATTGAGGTTCAAATCAAGGAAGTGATGCTTAGCTGGGAGACTACCGAGGTTTGGCTCTGTGTTTCATTGGCTTCAGAATTTTCAGGGCCTTCTTATCCTTTCTGTGAGCAGAGGGGAGGCACCCTGACTCACTGGTCAGGGGTCCGTCCCTGCACCAGTCAGGTACTATCAGCTATGGAGTCTGATCCCATCAGGATGCCTTGTCTGTTAAAAATCCTGGTTCCTGGTTCCCTTTGCTTGCAGGACCCCATGGGCAGCCTACCCCAGGGACCCTCTGGGCAGGCACTCAGCTGGTAGGGGAGGCTGGAATGCAGTCTGGATATTAGCACCTTTAGTAGATGCAGGCACAAGGGTTGGGAGGAGCCCTGCAGCAGGAAGGCTGCCTTGTGGATCTCAGAAGGGACAAATACAGATGCACCAGACTGGCAGCTGGGTGAGAAGGGAGTTCCGGCAGTGGGAGTGGTCAGAGTGGGCCAGAGATGCTTGTGGGTCCTTGTGCCTGCTGTGCTGAGTGAGGGAAGGGGTAGCCCTGGATCCAGTGAGGGCCCCTTCATGGGGACAGTGACTGCGTACATCCCTTGCCATCAGAGCAGGAGAGACCTCGGTTCTCAGGCAGTCTCAAGACCCCATCCTTCTCCCTTGTGTAATTAATTACATGTAAACTCCTCTATCCTGTGTCCCTCTGAGCCTCATAGTTGCTCTGGCCTGGGGCTGGGTCACTGAAGCCTCTCGGAGAGATACTGGTAAAATATGTACTTTGGGTATGAGGCTGATAGAGCTACCCTCAGGAGTGGATTGGGCCTGAGTCTTGACTCCCCAGCCTGTCACTTGCTACTGTGTGACCTCGGGTGAGCCACTTTGCCTCTCTGAGCCTTAGTTTCCTGTCTGTGACAAGGAGCTACTAATTGCACCCACTGTCCAGGGTCGTGGGGAGGATTTGGTGCGGGCTTAGTGCAGGCTACCGTATACAGTAAGCACTTGACAAATGTAGAATTTTTTGGCTACTATTAGCCTCATGCTCTCCCAGTCCCTTGCTGCCAGAGGTGGAGGCCCCAGTTCCAGATTAGCTGCCTCTGCACTGGCACCGGGACACCTGCCCACCAGGGCCCCCACGTGGTGAGCATGCCTAGCTCCCACCTGAGTTCCTAGGGGACTGGGGCCTGGCCAGGGGCCCTCCCAACCTCCCTCCTGCCCTTCTGTCTTCCCTCCCCTCCCCAGGCGGAGGAAGCGAGCTGCAGCTCATATTCATGAACCGTAATTCAATCAGGCGGTGATTCCTCTGGGCTCGGGTGGGGGTGAGAACGAGGAGGCGCGCACAAAAGGGCCGCTTTATTACCTCCCGCGGGCCGGGAATTGCTGCTCTCCCCCAGCAGCGGCCGGAGCCGCCTTTATTGTGTTAACCCATTTGCGTGTCAAGAGCTATTGTGAGCCTTCTCCGCCTGTGCGGTGCGGCCGCGGGAGGAGGGCTGGCGACCGGTCACCTCCGCGGGCGCCGCCCGCCGCCCTGATTGGTTGCTAAGTGATTTGCATCCAAGGTAATCACTTTTATCTCAGAAGGATGTCGACTATAATTATAAGCTACTGACATCTTTTGAAATCTGCCTAATGACTATTTTAGTCTGCCTGGGCTGGGGGTGGGGAGGGGGGTTCTGCAGGGGGGGAGGCTGGGAAGGGGGATGGATTCCTTCCACCTGGACAGCCTATTCCTCAGTTGAAACATCTGAGTGCCTACTGCGTGCTACAGACAAAAGGCTGGGGAGCTGGCGCTGAGCTTGCCTTCCTGTGGGCGGAACGAGTGCCATTTCAGAGATGGGGAAATGGAGGCCACCTGCCCAGAACCACTCGGCCAATAAATAGTGGCATCCAGGTCTCTCTGACCCCTAACCCATGCCCGGGCACTTAGAGAACAGACAGGAATGAGGATTGGAATCACCGAGTAGAGGTCATTAGTCTGGAACCTTCCAAGGTTTCTGTCATAACCCAAAGACCTACAGGTGCTTTCGTGTCCCGATTTTATTAGGGAATGGGGTTGGGGCACAGCCAGGGAGTGACAGAAGAGTGAGGCGGGGTGTGGTGGCATGGGGAGTGCGGAGAGGGGAGGGCAGGCCTGGGCTCCAATTCCAGGGCCCCCTCCTGCTCCTTGGATTCCAATGGGTCAGGCTGGGGGGAGGGCACCCTGCTGCTGGCCACTGTTGGAGTGGCAAAGCTTGAGGGAATCAGATGGCCCCCAGCCTCCCTGGGGAGCAAGAGGTGTCTCCAGATAACTTAGACTCTGGATATAGGGCCAGGTTTGGAGGTGAGACCCAACAGCTTAAAACTGCAGCTGGACCTGGAGGGTTCCTGATGGAGTGAGGCTCAGAGGACTGAGTGGATCTTGCAAATAGGATGAGTGGGGATGTTGCTGGCAGAGGGGAGTTGGCGAACCTAGGGACATGATCAGGAAAAGCAGGGGAGGTCACAAGAGGGCAAAGATAAAAGGGAGATAAACAGAAGGATGCTGGAAGGCTTCAAGTGTTGAGCTGAGGACCTGAGGAAGATTGAAGCTGGTGCAGGTATCTGAGGGAGAGGAAAGTGTGATATAATCTGGATGCTGTGGAGGTCAGCAAGGGCTTGGGCCTCTCAGAACCTGAGCTTCTGTACCATTACTGCTGTGTGGCCTCAGACAAGTCACTTTACCCCTATGGCATCATTTGGTGAAGAGTCATAGCCTCTTTCTTATGGGTGGGAAGGTTCTGTCTACCGAGGCTTCTGGGCACTCTGAGGACAGGCAGGAGGGAAAGGCTTGCTGACCTCTCAAAGCTGGGTGAGATAGCCGCAGGCCCAGGCCAGTCACTCCGGCCACATAGCAAGCAATGGTAGCAGCCTCAGCAGCTGTCTGGGGCCCTGGGAGCCCTGGCTATTGTGCAGAGGACACAGGGGACAAAGGCCTGGGAGGTCACAAGTAAGGCGTGGCTGGCTATGAACAGGCTCCCGGGGGATGGGGACTTAATGACACAGAACTTAATGACTCAGAGTCTGTGGGGAGAGGAGCCTCCCTAGGAGGAGGAGGTGGGAGGGAGGGAGTTCCCACCACCTGGTATACTCAGGACAGGGACAGCCATGCCTCACATAGCCCAGGCCGGGCTGGGCACTGGAGGAGAAAGAGATGGCAACCCCCTCCCCCCCATCCTAGGCCTTAGTTTGGGGCTTTGCCTCACACCTCAGCGTCAGTGCAACCTCAGTCTCCCAATCCATTGGCCGGCTGAGCATCCACCCGACAGGGCAGCTGTGTGGTTTGGCAGCAGGGAGCATGAGTGGGCAGTGAACAGGAGCTGAGCTCTACTCCATCCCTCCTTTCATTAGAGTGCTCCCCACCACTTGGTAGGGCCACACAGATGCCTTGAAAGGTGGTGAGTACTGGAGCAGAGGCCGCAGGCACAGACTCACTTAGGTTCCTTGTCATTGCAGAGGCCTTCACCATGTTCAGCCACTGGGCCAGGAGCAGAGGACACAACAGTGACTGAGACTGACAAGGGCCTCTCGAAGTCTGCTAGGAAATCAGAGGTGGAAACCTAGATTAGTACTTCCAGCTGGGGTAGCCAGGGAAGGTCCCTGGAGGGGAGGCACTTGTAATTGCTGAAGTAGTGGACTGACTTTTAAACATTTTTGCCTATTACAAAAATCACAGGGGGCCAGGGATATAGCTGTGTGGCACAGCGCCTGCCTGGCAAGTGTGAGGTCCTGAGTTCGATTCCTGGTACCAAAAAATATAAAAGGAAAATCACAGGATACTATCAGTGTCTGCTGTGTGCTAGACCAAGTTTCCTGCTTGGGCATTTTGTTCTGTTGTTTAATCCTCATGTCATTCTGCGAAGGGTATTTTTATCTCTGTTGGGTAATGAAACTGAGGCTCAGGAAGGAGAAGTGTCATTAGGGCCAGGACCCCCTGACAGATCAACAGAATCCCATTTGTTATCCACTGCAGCTTTCCCTCTCCTCCTCTGTGAGGGTCCTAGGCTGGGTGGAGCTGTAATGGGAGGGAGGATCCTTGGACAAGCACAGAGGGCAGCCTGTCCTCCATCAGCCATGTGCTTTATGAGCTACAAGACCTTGCACAAGTCACCTCCCACCCCAACCCAGACTCTGCCGTGTCCTTCATCAAATGTCAAGGATGGCAAGTCTGTGGCTGACTCTGCTTGCCTTACACTGCTGTGCCCTTGGCAGACTTTGCCAATCAATCGCTGCCCTCCTCCCCTGCTGAGCTCTTTCTCTAACCTTGGGTTCCTTCCAGGGCTCTGGGCAGGCAATACCAATCAATCAACAGGGCCTGTGAACTGAAACTAGTTCCTGTCCAGCCTTGCTGAGCTCAAGGGTCCCTTTGGCATCTCCATGTGGTTCATAGGGGCCCAGTATCACAGCAAGGAAATCTGGGGGATCTTCTCTGAGGATTTGGGTTGTTTTTTTTTAACTGTGAGAGCTGTTAAGGTGTGAGAGTCAGTTACCTTCTTCCAACTCTGACACCTACAGTCTGGGACTTATTTATGGTCAGCATTTATTGAGCTCATCCTGACAGTCAGATCATTCATGAGCGTGCTCATTCATCTAGCCACAGGGCACCTGCACATGCCTCTTGGCACCTCTAGGAAGACTCCTCAGTCCATTATCAAGATGAGGAAACTGAGGTCCAGAGCAGTTAAGCAGAATAGGTCCCATACTTGCTGCATATCTGAGCAGACCTTCAAATCTAGGTCTCTCAGTCCATAGCCTGGGTGGCAGACAGGCAGAGCTGCCTTCCTGGACGAGATGTCATTTGTTCTGGGGCTTTATGAGGTAGTGGGGTTTGACAGGCAGAACTGGGAAGAGTGACCTTCTGGGTGAGGGAACCCCAGGAGAGGAAGCTCAAAGGGAGACGGGCAGAGTGTTTTGGTTGAGGGACAAGTAGGTAGCAAGCTGTGGCTGGAATGTGCAGAGAGTAGGAATTGTGGAAGGAGCCAGGGCTGGCTTGCATATTTGAGCTTTGCCTCCCTACAGTAGGGAGTGGTGGCAAGGAATGGTAAGGTCCCATGGAAGCGTAGCATCTCTGTGAACCCAGGGTGAGGGTTTAGCATCTCTGTGAATCTAGATTGAGGGTGTTTGGGGCTGCCTACTTCCCATTTGCTGAATGTGTTAGAACAATATCTGGCATACAGTAAGTAGGCATCCAAGAGGTGTTTGTTGAATGAATGAATGAATGAATGAATGAATGAATGCTTGCTGGACTGAAATGCTCCTGACCCCACTGTGGAGGGCAGCTGCCAAAAGAAGAAAAAACAGAATCTTCCTCTCTCCGGGTGAAGCTGGACACCAGGCCTGGTGGTGAGGATAGGGGAGAGGCCAGGCAGGTACCTGGGACAGGAGCTTCACTCGCTGCCCGCGTTCCCTGTCCCTAAGACCTCTCCTAGACTTTCCTGCTGGGCTGTCCGCGCCTCACCAGCCACGCCTGGCGGGCAGTGTGGGCTCAGTGCTTGGGGGGATGAAAGATGAAGGTTCGTGACCATTTTTTAACTCAATAAAGGGAGAGACAAGCTGCAGGCTGCAGGCCGGAGATATAATTAGTTCGCAGCAGTGGCGCTTTCTTGATTTAGCTTCTGAGAGAACAAGACAAGGATGTTATACCCAATTAGCAGTAACATCCAGTCGAGCCTCAATAGGTGAGATAACAAGCTATTTTTATGACTTTTCTTTCCTGCTTGGAGGGGGTGGGGGAAGGGGGTATCGGGGCCTTATTTCCTTTCATCAGGGAACAATTATTACGGATCTCAGGATTTCCCAAAGCCAAATGATGCATTTGTTAACCCAAACAAGCAGGCATCGCAGGGCAGCAGCTGGGGTGGCAGGCTGGCATTTTGAGCCCAAGGCTCATGGGAGGGACACAGGACCCTCTTCCCCTTTGTGGAAGCCCTTGGGAGAAACTGCCAAATGCAGAGCCCATTGGTTTGGCAGGGAAGCACAGACCCTTGAGAGCCTTAGTGCCTGCCTTGATTTCCCTACATGCCTTCAAAGAGACTGAAGGAGGCCAGCCAGTTCCTTTGGGGGTGAGGAGGGAGCCAGCTCTGGTCCTTGGCTATCCTTCCTGGCATCACCTTCTGTCCCCTCTGCCAGCTGGGCCAGGGGTTCTGGCTTCTTGCCCCTATCCCTGCTGCTGCACTCTGTTTACTGAGTCTCCATTATGACCCCACCACCACCTACCTACCCCCTACCTGCCCTGGGTCCCGGCTCTGGCCCCTGGCAGGACCTGAGTGGTGATTACCTCCACTGTCTCCACCCTCATTACCCCACAGCCAGTGTACACATGCTGGCCAAGTCCTCCTGGGCAAGGAAGCCCAGCCAAGCCCCACCCCAGCTGCCTGGCTATTTCTCGGCTCCCGGTGAAGGCTGGGGGATGCCTAGGGAGGGATCTGGCGTGGTTGCCGCAACACCCTGCCACCCCTGGGCTCCAAGCCCAGAGCAGGTTCCTGGCCTCCACCCATCCCCGCCCTGTTCCACGTCTCTTCTCCGTCTTGGTGTGGCACTTGTGGTTAAGACAACTGACAAATCCAGCCATGCAAAGTGGGAGTTTAATTGCAAACAGTTTTTATGGATCATGGGCCCATCTGTGCTACCATATGCAAAGGGAAAAAAAATTCCCCCTCTTTTTTCCTCCCCACCCCACTCCCAAACTAATTCCAAAAAAAGAAATAATAATAATAATAATAATTTTAGAAATGCCAAGGTTCTTCTGGTACTCATCCTAGGGGATCTCTGTGGGGCAGGCCCTGAATTCTAAGAGATGTCAGCTGTTCCCAAGCCCACTGAGTTCTTTCACATCTCCTGGCCTTTGCACATGTGTCCTGCCTTGCTGGCCACCTGGCTGATGCTGCCCACCTGGCCTCTGGTTGACACTGAGCAGCACTGCACTGTGGGCATGGAAACGTGAGTGGGTGGTGTTGGGACCCTGAGGCCAAGGAGCCTTCACTCCTATTTCTACCTCTTCCAGGCAGTGGAACCCCAGGAGGATGGGACTCCCTCCTTCACAGAGGTGCCTCCTCCCCTGGTGCCTCCCTGGCTCTGCAGAGTAGACCCACTAAAGACTAAAAGGTCACCTACTGGGGATTAGTGGTCAGCCCTCTTCAGGACCATTGATGGGGCTTCCCCCTGGCCCAAGAGGGCGGGTCTTTGGAGTTCTGCAAGGACCCACCACTGAGGCCATCTGCCATATCCTAGCTGGGTGACCTTGGGCTCTTTTGCTCCTCTGTACCTCTTCCTCTGTAAATTGGGGATAAGAGATTGAAGGAGTACTGCACACACATGAGCAGCATCTGTTTGTCATCTCTCTTCTGCCCTGGGGCTGTGTGCTGCCTAAGGGGGGTCTCTGCAGTGTTCCCTGCAGTGTTCCAGTTCCTAATCGGGACACTCTGTGTCTGCGGAACATAAGAGTGAGTGAATGAACACATGAGTGAGGGGGAGAAGTTGGAGGACTTTTGGGTGAGGGAATGGGTTGCAGGCTGCTTGTGAGCAATTGGGGTTTTAAATTCCCTTCTCAGTGGAGTCCAGCAACTACCCTGAATGCCATTCTATGGATGAGGAAAACTTGAGGCTCAAAGGGAATAAGGGACTCTCCCAAGGTTGCACAGCTAAAGAGAGGCCAGAGCTAGGGCTGGAACCTGGTCAGAATGACTCCAGCTGACCAAGTCCCTGCCCCTCTCGGTTCAGAAGAGAATGGTCAGGCCCACAGCTGGAAAGGGACTTGGCCAAGATCACACAGCAAAAAAACAGCAGCCAGCATTGGTGGGGGTCCTTCTACCTGCTTTGTACAGATGGAGAAACTGAGGCCCTCCACCCTCAGCCAGGCCAGCATGTCCTGCTGCTCTCTCCTTCACCTCCCCTGTCCCCTGGGTCTGTGCCTGTGGGTTTCCTTATCAGCTTTGTAAAGGGACAGCTCCCTAGGTGCCTGCCGCGAGGTCCTGAGCAGCTTCCGGTGCCCCAGGGCCTGGCACTTGGCACTGCCCTCCTGAAGCTGGTAGTGGGGAAAGTGGGGCCTGGGTTCAATTCTGAGACCTGGGTGAGCACAGACCAGACCTCAGGCAGCCTGTTCTCTGCCTGGCAGTGATCACCAGCTCCCGTTGTAATCATTAAAACTATTAAGAGGAAATGTTCGCTTGAAGCAAATGTCAGCCGCCGAGTTGTGCTTTGTAAACGCTCACAATTAATGCCAATCAGGCCCGGAAAAAAGCCGGCCCGGAATCCTGTCTGTTTCGTCTCATTTGTCAGCTGGTGCCGCTCCATGTTGCACATTTTCATACAATTGCTATAAACATAAAAGGGAAACTCCACAGTGTGCCCGGGCGCCCGGATGGTGCGCGCCAGCTTAATTACTTGGTATTCTGCTGTTCACTTGGCTGCCCCAAGCGGGTGGGAGGGAGAAAGGGGAACTCTATGGCAGGGCCATGGCTCCTAGGGGTCAGCCAGGAGGTGAATCAGGCTGGGAGCCTGGGCTCCTGCCCCACCCTCTGCAGGCCACATGGACTCAGTGCAGAGGACATCTGGGAAACAAGGAAAAACTGCTAAAAATTTTTTGCAATCTCTTGAAGTGGAAGAAAGGGGCTCAGAGTCCACCAGTCTTGGCCATATATCCCAAGTCCATCTCCTAGAATGATTCTGATGGTTTATTGTCACCTTCTGTATGCCAGGCTGTATGCCAACCTACCAAGAGCATTTCAGTCTCCCTATTTGGAGTTGGGGTAACAGCCTCGCAGACAGGATGTCCAGCTTTCTGGGGCTGGGGTCATTTTCTTGTGTGCTTGCTGTACAGATCCTTTAAGGGTTAGCTGCCCTTTCTTTATCTATGGGGAATATGAGGCCCAGAGTCCTTCAAACAGGATTTGGACCCAGAAGCCCAGAACAGTTGCACTGTCCTGGCATGAGCTGTCAGGGTAGCCATGGTGCTGAAAGGAGATGATGTAACTACAAGTCCTGGCACACAGTAGGTGTTTAATAAACAATATCTGCCATCATCCCACTGCCTAGAGGTACAAGGGGTCTTATACACTGGCCTCGGGATCAGACACAGATCTTGCTGCATGGAGAATGGGAATGGGAAGGTCTAGGGACCAGGCCCAGCAGGTTCCAGAACAGGACTAGGGAAGAAGAAACTGAGAACATGGCTTGTCAAGCTCCAGGAGGCTCCTGCTCACCATCCCTCCCCAAATTGCATACCAGACCTCAGGATGGCCTCTGTGAGCCCTCTGGCTGCCCAGAGGTTGGGCCTGCGACTACCATGGTCCCCACTGTAGAGCTGTAGTGAACCAGCCAACACAAAATTACTGTTGAGAGGTACAGAAACTAGAGGCAGATTCACACCTGGGTTATTGTTCTGAAGTCCTTCGTGCCTTCCTGACCCCTCCCCATTGCAACCTGGACATGAGCTGAGCCACACATTATCCACCTTCCTCAGAACCCTGCAGAGCTCTCTAGCTGTTGGGGGACAGGGTCTTCTGAGGCCAGGCTGGCTCAGCAGGGACACATCAGCTTTTGTGAAGGCTCAAGCCGGGTCAGGCCAAGCAGCCAGCAGAGTAGAGAGAGGGTGGTGCAGCCAGGCCGGCTGGGGACAAATGTTCAGAGTAGGAATAGAGGCCCCTTTGTGTGGTTCTTCGTGGGGGAGGGGGTGCTGCCAGCTGCCACCCCATGTGACTGATGAGGCCTGAGCCCTCTGTGGAAGTCTACCCGCCACCCCCCAAAGGACAGGCCAGGGAGCCTGTCATCATCTCCCTGCTTCCTCCCAGTGTTGCATGGCTTCCTTCTTCCCTGGGGCATCTGGCTGCTAGAGGAGCCTTGGCAGCCACTCACCTGATTTGCTGTGGGCCTACTGTGTGCCAGCAGTGGGCCAGGCCTTCCACTGACCCTGCTGGTGAGGGGCAGTAGTTGCCTGTCACAGATTAAGACCTTGAGGGCAGTGTGGTGCACAGTGGGCCTTCAGTGAACCGAAGACACAGAGCCAGCTTCAGAGACCTGCTCCCTCTTAGCAGGAGAAACAGACACAGGTCAGTAACAAGGCTCTCTGTCCAAGGCTGGGGTCGGGGGCAGAACACTGCCTAGCAGGGAGCTTGCACCCCAGCTCTGACTCTTGGTGAGGCTCTGCTGTTGTCTTTGAAAACCCAACCTGTGCTGTGATTCCTGATTAAGGCCCCAGGGTTATGAGAAAAGTGCCTCTGAAAGCCAGGGTCTGGCTGAAGTCCCACAGCTGAGCCTTGGGCTACCCTACCCCAAAGCCCAAGCCCTTCTCCAGTGTGGAAAGCTCAGGCGCCCACGGGGCCAGGCAGGTAACACTGGCAGCTGCCCTTTGGCCTCGGAAAAACATGGGATTAGTGGTTCCAGAGCTGCCAGGCTGGTTTGTTTTTCCTGGTGATCAGACAATGAGAATTTTAGGTGGAGTTTTAGGTTTTTTTGGTTTTTTTCTTTTTAACCTTGGCAGCCACTTGAGTTTTTCTAAATGCAGCCAACAGTGCAAAGAAAAGATGTTTATGGGCAGGATTTGCACACGCCCGTGATGCATTGCCTGGTTGACAGGGATTTGGGGGGTCCCGGATGTCTCATTGTCCCCACCCCAGCCAACAAGAGCCCTGGAACCCACCAGCATCTGCCAGAGCCCCTCTAAATGCCCCCCCAACCACGCCTTTGCTGCCAGAGGCAGGAGGCAGGGCCCCAGCCCCTTGAGGGTGCCACCCAAATAGCTATAATCAGCAGCCTCGCCAAGACTTCAAACTCACCCAATTATCCTGTGAGGGAAAAAAAACACAAAATGAAAACAAATTAACATGTTTGCATAGAAGCCGCTGCAGCAACACACACAGACGCACGCGCGCACAGACGTGCATGCTGGCGCATGCCCCAGGAGAGCTAGGCAACATCACTGCCACCCCTTCCTCAGGCCTGGAGCCCACCTGGTCCAAGATGTCCGGGTGGGCCCAGTGACAAAATCATCCCAAAACCTGACTGGACACTAGCAGATGCCACCCACTTTCAGTTTCTTTCTCCTCCTCTGCTTTTTGATTCTTCCTTCCCTTCTTTCCTCTTCCTTCCCCCGCTCCACCTTCTTCCCTTCCCTCCTTGCAGTGCTGGGGATGGAAGGAACCCAGGGCGTTGTGTACACTAGGTAAGTCCTCTACTACTGAACTCCACTCCCAACCCTTCTTTTCTTTTTTGGTTTTTGTTTTCAATTTAATAAACACATACTCATTGTGTGCCAGAATTCCTCCTCACTGTTCCAGGTATATAACGAACCCCTTTCTATAGATGGGGAAACCCAAACACAGAGGTTAGTCAACCTGCCTGAGGCTGCACAGCTGATGAATGGAAGAGCTGGCTGGGGCTCAAACCCAGGTTGGCCAGCGCCCAAGTCTGTGCAGTAACCACTGCACCTCCTGTGTGGCTCCCTCCTATCCATGGGTGAGGGACTTCAGCCTACCCTTCAAGCCTCTCCAGCCTGTATCAGTTGCTCCCTCTCACACAGTTGAGAGGCCTCATCTCTGCTCTGAAGGCAGCTCTTTTCACAGTTGATCATGGAGCTGGTGAATGTGGGTTCAAATCTCTCCTCTACCAGTTGGCTTTGGGGCAGTGGCTTCCCCTCTCTGTGCCTTGGTTTCTTTTTCCAGAACACTGGGATAATAATGATCCCTACTCCAGCAATGTTAGGAGGATGCAGAGGGTAAGTGACAGGGAAGTACTGTCTCTGGTGTCTGCCCGGAGAGTTCCAGTAGCTCCCTGTGGCCTGGCTCGTCAGACTCACCATCCCCTTCTGGGCACCTTAGGACTTTGTGCCAGGCACTGCCCTGGCCCTCAGTGCTCAGACGAGGGGCTCAGGTGCTCCACTTTCCCTGAGCTGCCTGTTCTGGACACGGCCCCTCTCCTCTGGGCTCCATGATGCTCTTTCTGACCCAGGGTCAGGATTAGTCGGTGTGTACCTTGTCATCCCGAGTGTCTGGTTCTCCTCTGTGTCCCTGCAACCTGGGCTGCTGCAGGTGTGCTTTGGTAAAGGTGCCCGTTGGCACTATCCCCTCTCCTCTCTTCCCTGGGATATTTGAGGCCTTGTGCCTGGGAGCTAAAGCAGAGAGTGCCAGAGTGAGTTGGGGTTGAGGTGCTGGAGCTCAAGTGCCCCCAGCCTCCTTCCTGTGCTGCTGTGTGACTGTGAGCAGATCCCTTCACCTCTCTGAGCCCCTCACTGTCATCTCTAGGTGTAGTGAGAGCCAAGGGTGGGCGATGACAAGTCCTGTGCTCGGTATCCATTCCATCCAGTTTAGTCCCCACTAGGGTAGATGTTTCTAATTCCATGCTCTGGATGGAGCAGCTGGGACCCTGAGGAACTCAGTGACTTACTTGAGACTGCCGTGCTAGTGAGTGGCAGAGCTGGGACCTGAACTCGCTTGGCTTTGTTGTTTCTAGAGGCTGCCTGGGACTGAAGGGGCAGCACCTTTGGGTTGGAGAGTGAGACCAATAGGACTCTGTGGTGGTGGAGGTTGTGGTCCACTTTGGTGCCAGCCTCTTAGGGTCAGGACCAATACAGTGGCCACATTGGCCTGCACCAGGAGGGGCAGGTCCTGTGGGCCATGGCGTGCCCACTTGGGATCCCATGATCCGTCCCTCAGCACGACTGTGCTGTGGGCTTTAGTGTCCAGCAGACCAGCCATCATGTCCAGCCCCCACTAGGACCAATCCTTTTCCAGTCCGAGCTGCTGCTTGTGCATACCCATAACAGACAGCCTGGATACCCACACCCTGGGGGTGGCCTGGTACCCCTGCCCAGTCCTCTTGGGGAGGCTTTCCCCTCCTCCAGGAGCTCCGCAGCCCCTGAGCCTCCACAACCAGGCTGAGTGGGGCATGCACTGCCTCCTGGCCTGTGCCCCCTGATGGGTGGCTCCCCAGGTGGGGACTCCTGCCCATTCACTGCCAGTGCCCACCTGCCTGCACTGCTGAATACCTCTCAGTTCTCTGGGGCCAGGTGTTCTAGGTGTGTAATAAAAGAAAGCAGGAGACCCACTGGGCGTGGTGGCACACTCCTGTGAGCCCAGCTCTCAGGAGGCTGAGGCAGGAGGATTGCCATGAGTTCAAGGCTGGCCTTGACTACATGGTGAGACCCTGTCTCAAAAAAAAAAAAAAAAAAAAAAAAAAGGGGCAGGAGAGACTCCAAGGATTGGAGAGTACTATGAGTGCTGGGTTATGAAGGAGCAGTGGGTTGCCAAAGGCCCTGATCATCCCTCTGTTTAGCTGGGATTTATTGGGCATTTACTGTGTGCTTGACCTGAGACTCAGCCTCCTCACTGCTGGGCTCCCCTGAGCTAGCTGCTCAGGCCCTCTGGATCGATCCCTCTCTGCATAAGGCTTTGGTAGAGGTCACAGTGGGGCGACATTCAGTACTGGGTGCCTGAGAGCTCTGGTCAGAGGTCCCCCCATGCCTGGGATGGGGTGGGAGCTGTGTATGGCAGGGTGGCCCCTCCTGCCAAGCTTCTGAATTTTGGAAAAGAGGGGCCAGGGACTAGGCAAGAGCGAGAAGAAAGGAGAAGCTTCTACCTTCTCCCATATCGGGAAAGTAATGTTCATCTTTTTGTATTTGGAGATGACAAGCCTGGTGAAGAAAATAAAAGGAACCAGGTACTTGGTTTCCTGTGGAGGACATTCTGCCTGGGTGCTGGACATCCAGGGTATGTCTGCTTGGCCTCGCAAGCCCGGGGCCTGGCCAGAGGAAGGGCTCACTGCACATCCTGGCCTGGGCTCCTGGGAGCCACCTACCGCCCGCTTGCCCACCCAGCAGCCTGCTGTCTGGCTCGTGGGGGTGTAGAGCAGCCGTTGTTCCGTACACATCTGATCCCGTCTTTTCCACATCAGATCATTTGTAACCGTCACCAGGCAATTGGCCCGTCGCTGATTCAATCTCCGCTTTGTGCTGTCACAGCCGTTTTTCTGCACTGGGCTGATTTTGAAAGGAGGCCCATCTTCCGGGCCGGGCCACTTTTCAGAAGTGGGGGAGGAGTGAGAGAGCTGTATATGTGTGTGTGCTCGGGCATGCGTGCACACATATGGGGAGGACGTACACACACACACTCACTCACTCACTCTCCCCCACTACCTCAGCACTCAAGAGTGGAATTTGAAATGCAGGTAGACAAGGAACAGGCCTGCTACCTTCAGAGCCTCCCCAACCCCTGCGCCATGCCCACCTGCAGCACCTACTGTGTGCCCCACATGCAAACACAATGGATTCTTGCCCTGCTGGAGGAAGCACTGGCATTCATCAGGCAGATCATTTCAGGGTCGTCCTGCCAGTGGATGAAGGCAATGTGAGGAGGTAATGGCAGGGCAGAAAGTACCAACTTGACCTCGATCCAGGAGGGCCTGTGGGAGGAGATGGTATTCGAACTGAGGTATGATGAGACAGAGCTGACAGGAGAAGGCTGGCAGGCGGGTGAGGACATGCTGGGGACAGTGTAGCCATGCACCCTCCACAGGTGGTTATGAGTCCTCACACAGAGGCGGTTATGACCTGAGATGTCCCATCCAAGAACAGTCCACTTGGGATTCCAAAGATGCAGTATGAAAGGAATATAAAATATTTCATTGGTAATTCTCGAGTATGTATTCCATCCTGAGGTGGTAATTATTTAAGATCTATTGGACTAAATAAGATATATGATTAAATTTAATTTCCTCTGTGGCGACTAGAAGATTTACACTTATGCACAGAGCTTGTATCACCACGTACTTCTACTGGACAGTGCTGGTGTGAAATATCAAAGTAGAGTCAAAACCATGAATGCAGAGGCTGGAATGAGGCTGTCCTGTTGGAGGACCAGAAAGAAACCCAATGTGACTGAGCAGTGTTAGCAAGGGGACAGGGACAGCGCAGGTAGGGGTGGGAAAAGGTTCCCATGTGGCCTGCAGGTGTATTGTTAGAAATGCCGTAGAAGCCATTAGGGCAGCTTTTGAGTGGGGAGGGAAGTGAATTTAACGTGGAAAAGCCAGTCCATGCCTCTGCAAGCAGGAGATGATGGGGTCCTGGGCAGAGCAGGGGTCATTTGCAGATGTGGTGCTGCCAGGACCTGCTTATGGGTTGGCAAGGCTTGATCTGGCTCCCCAGAAAGCTCACCACTTCATAGCTTCCAGGGCCTTCATCCTCTTGCCTGCCCCCTCCTTCCTCCAAGCACCAGCCTTCCAATCTCCAGGTGATCAGGGGTTAAAATCCCTTTGAAACATTCTTAAGATAATGGAAACAGAAGTGATGCATGCTCATTGTGGAAGAATTAAGAAATGCAGAGGAAAACAAAGGAGAAAAATAAAACTCCCTGGAGATAAGCACAGGCACACACTGGGCTGTGGTGAAGCAGGGGTTTGAGCACAGGCAGTCCAGCTCCTGCACCCAGTGCTTTGGAAAGCACCGTGCCCTGTGGCCAGCTGCCTTGGAGGGGCCTCATCCCCATAAGAGGGTCAGAGACACCCCTCCCACCTGGCAGCAGAAGGTGAAAGCTGGAGACCAGTCTACTCCCAAGTGATGTATGTTTGGCTCTTGGAGGTTTAAAAGCCAAATTGTAAAAGCTCACCAGTCCAGGTGTGGAATTGCTGAGCCAAGTGTTGGCATTGTCAGTGAGCCCAAGTGTCGTATTTCCTGGCCCCTACCCAAAAGACTTCTCTCATTTCTGCCCCAGCCTCAGGAACATCTGTTGATCTTAGCTTTAGGCTGCAGGACCAGCTCTCACCAGCCACTTTTATCTACTTCTCTTCCCGCATCACAGCTCTTCATCTTCCAAATACTTCTGGCCCACTCCTGCTCTGGTCCAGTCTTCCTCCTCCTCTCAGTGTCTGAATCCTCAGCCTTGTCTGGCTCAGGCCCACCTGGTCCTTCGGGCTTTGCTCCCCACTGTTGCCATCTAACCTGCCCATGGCCCTGGCCAGCACCTGCTTCCCCTTGAGTGTGACAGTGATCATCACTCTCCTGATTGTGAAGTGGGTTAAATGAGGTGATGTCTGTAAAGTGCTGAGCCCATGGGGAACACTAAAAATAAAAACTAGCTCTATTATTGCTCTTACTATTAGATCTTCTTCCCTGTTGCCTGCTTAACCCTGAACTGTGGGTGTGGAGAGTTGGGGGATGGGTGGGAGAGTGGCTGGGAGCTCTGAGCCCCTCGCACTCCACTCTTCCTGTTGCCTCTGCACAGTGTTCCTTCTCCAGGAGACCGCTTAAGCCTGTTAACACCTCCATTCTGACTTCCATTTACATGATGTTCCTCCAGAAAGACCCATGCTTCCTCCAAACATACTGGTTTGGGAGGAGTGGCTTCTGCCGGGCTCCCTAGTGCCCACTTTGTCATAATGGTACTGACACTTTGTTTCAATTCCCAGCTTCCTCCCACCTTAGCTGGTGGGCAGGTGATAGGCTGGAGACTTGATGGTAAGGCCAGAAGTAGAAGAGGGGAGCCCTCCCCCCCCACTGTACAGTATCGGCTGTCCAAACTCCCCACCTTGAAATCTGACTCTCTGGGGAGGAGACTTCGGAAGGTGAGGGCAAAGGAGGGGTTTGTGATTCCAGATTCTGTCTCCTCTCAGCCAGGACCCACCAAAGGCTCAGAGGAGAACGCCCACACACCCACTCCCTAGTGTCTCTGGGGGCCTTGGCTCTGGGAGAGGACCCACCAGATCTGTTGCCAGTCTGACTATCCCTCCATCCTGGAAAAGGGGGGCTTTTGAGGCTGTTTCAGTGCCTTTCATCCCTGCTCTTCCCTGAGACTCCCTCTGCCCTGAAGCAGAGCTTGCCCATGGAAAAGCAGGTCTCCCTGCCTGGAAGCCGGACTCCTAGCTGGCTTTTCTTGGAGGGGAGGAACCGTCGGGTACTCACCAGACGTTTGCCCTCTGCAGCCCAAGCTCTCCCACCTCCTCTGCACTCATTTTCAAGCTCCACAGTTGCCTACTCAGTCTCGGCATGGGACCCCTCCACTTGGCTATTTCCTGTTCACCTGTGGAGAGTGATCCTAAATGATCATCGTGGCTCCTGTCCCCATGACCCTGGCACATTCGTGGTAAGGAACTAACTCCTTTCTCAGGTGAAGGAACTGAGGCTTAGAGAGATGGAGGGATTTGCCCAAAACCAAATTTCAGGAATAAAACTGGCAATTAGTTTAGGGATACAGATCAGGCACCTGTCTCCAAAGTTCAAATGGGATACCGTTGGTCTCTTTAGGAAGCATCTGGAGTAATGGTGACAAACCTATGGCACATGGGCTGCAGCTCGCTGTTCGTTATCAATGAAAGTTGTAAAAGGTTCTCCATCACTGATCTGGCATGACACGCCCAGGCCAGGTGGGCTGGCCTCATCCTGGCTTCCCTGTCTTTTGCCTTATTAAACCTCTGGCACCTGCCACACCCCCAGAGTCTGTGACTGCCTAGCATGTAGCATAGGAGGCGTTTGTCATGTGGTCTGCAGAGGTTGGAGTGCTGAGGAAGACAGGGCTAGCTGATATCACTAGGCTCTGCTATGGCCCCACCTCTCTGGAGCAGGCTCTAGGAGCTGGCCTTGGTGCTGAAGGCCACAGGGACAGCTGCCCATCCCAAACCCCAGTCCTGTGTCCCAGTAGGAGGCTTCCTGAGCCCCACCTCTTGCCCACCCTTCCTTTGGGCAATGTCTTCCTGGGGGCCTCATATGCACAGGCACTGGAGATGGCACTGTGAACCGTGGAGGAAGGCTGGGCAGAGCCACATCAGGGATCCATTCACTGGACTACTTTGCATGTGTTTATTGTACATCTTGTATAAGGCCAGCCAGAATCTGTGACTGTAACTTTATTTTTTTGGTCTCCTCTTTGGCCCAGAACTTTCAATATCTGTGGCTTCAGCCCCCAACCGTAAAGAACCTGGTACTCCACTGCAAGTCAAGTAGACTCAAGGCATGGAGACCCAGGAAAGGCGTGAGCAGAAAGGATTGCATGTGCCAAACCTGCAAGTGTGCAAGTGAGAGAGAGAAACTGGTGTTGAGGGAGGCCCACTGGAGGACTTCAGATGCCACTTAGAATTCGTGATTACTGCCTTATCTTGTTGGTCTCCCCTTTGAGCCAGGGCTAACAGCATCTCTGGCTCTAGTGTCCAACCCAGAGTCAGGCCCAGAGGTGGTGACAGAAACAGCAAGAGAAGACTAAACAGAGGGATGTGGGGCCACATGGAGCTTAAGTATGGAGGCAGACAGTCTGCTCAGTGACCAGATTTGCATGTTAGAGAGACCTCTGGCCCGGGGTGGGGGCGAGAGTGAGAGTATGGATACTGCAGTGGGAGATGAGGCCTCCTGTTAAAAAGGGTGGTGCTCCCCCACTCCCAACCTTAAAAGAGAGTGAAAATCCCCTTCTGGTGCTGTGGCCCAAATGGCAGTGGGAAATAATCACTTTTCACAGGTCCCTTATCCACAGCCAAGCCCTGTGCTGGTTTAATCAGCAGTGCTGTGTGACTTGAAGATTCTCCGGCTGGAGAGATCAGGAGAGGGGTTAAAGAAAATTACCCTGGCCTCTTCCATGCTAATGTAATCTCTAACCAGATCTTCCTAGCTGCAGCTCAAATTGCTTTTTAGATTAACATTTAATTATTAACAGGGTCCCCTGGAAGGCCTCAGGCTCTGGAACAGGGCTGGGGGAGGGAGCAGCAGGAGAAGGGGCTTTTGCTGTGGCTGCCTTGCCGAGAGAGAGACATGGGGGGACTGGGCGAGAGGAAGGGAAAAGGGAGAAGGGTCAGGCAGGGAGAGAGAAAGACAGACAGCAGGAAAGGAGGAGAAGGGAGACATGACAAGGAGCTGAAAGAAAGCCAGACAGTGAATCTTCCTGTGGAGGGAGCCCCAAAGGGAGTCGGGGAGGGACTGCGTCCTCGGATTGACTTCTGAATAAGGCTCCTTCGCCCTTTCATCCTGGTTGGGGGCCTGTGGTTTCTCCCCTGTTACTGCTAAGAAAGGACTCAACTTCTGGAGACTTTGGCTGGTTTGGTTTTCAGTGCTTGGGACTGACCAGAGAAGTGATTTTCCAAGGCCACAGACAGGGTCTGACCTCAGAACCCCCAATCTGGTGTTCATTCTCTTCTTCCATCCTGGGCCTCCCACCTCCACTTCAGCCTCTCCCTGGGGTTGGGGCAGCAGTATGACCAGGACAGTGTGAAGAGAAGGGGACTTCAGTAACAGCCACAGGGATGGAGCAAGAATGAGAAGGGTATAGGCCATGGGACCCGAGGAGTAACAGGCACTGTCTCTTCCTCCACCTCCTTTTAGGGGACTCAGCATCCAGGCTGTCCAGTCTGCTCTTCACACGAACCACTGGGGTTTTCCAGCTTCCCATCTTGTCCCGACTCAAGATTCTAAATCTCTCAGAGACAGGGGTCACACCTAAAGTTCTTTTTGTACCAACAGCCAAGAGCCTGGGCCTTGTGTACAGCTTGTGTCTGGAAACCAAATCACACCATCCTCTCGTGGCCCTCAGTCAGTCAGCTGGCTCCCTCTCCTTTAAGCTTCAGCTAGGAAAACAGAAATTCAGGTGCAATGACTTCCTTAAAGTCACTCAGATGATCAGAACCCCAGTGTCTGGTCCATGGCTGGCTGGTGCCACCCTAAGCCTGTGGGGCCATCAAGACTCTAGTCCCATTGGCTCTAGGAAGGCCTGGCATGACTTTCTTCTTGCAGCCACAGCCGATCCTTGGCCTTGAGTGGAGCCACAAGAAGCCGAGAAGCCAGAGTAGGCAGCTTCAGGGGAAAGGGGGAGGATGAGGGCTGAAGGGGTGCAGTCCGTGGCATTCACAGGGCCACAGCCTTGCCCTGCCATGATGCCCAAGTGTGTCTTCACATTCTGCCTTGCTCCAAGGCCAGCCCAGCCTCGTGAGGGGTGCCCCACACATGAGGGCAAGTTGCACCCACCTGATGCGGGCAAGGGCTGCTGGAGTCTGCAGGGAGAGGCCAGCAGAGTCTGGTTATAGCCAGGGCTGGGTTTAGCTGTGGGAGGTCAGTTCTGGTTGACTGTTGACCTGGCACCTTCTGAGCAGGACATTCTTACTGATTTTCATACTCAGTACGCGACACAGAGGTGGGCCCCAGCAGATGCTTGGCAAGTGTTTGCTAGCAGTGTGAGTGAGGCTGGGGGCTCTCGTGTCAGTACTGTTCTGCCCAGTACTGAATGTTTATGGACCGAATGGGTGCCCTCCTGGGAGTTTCTGCCCTCCTTCTGCCCTCATCTCCCGCTCTGTGATCCCAGCCCTCTGGGTAAAATCAAAGTAGACTGGGGCCCTGGGGAGAAGTGGGGCCTGGCTGCTGTTCCACCCTGCCCAGCTGACTGGAGCTGGGGGCTGATGGGCCCCCAAATGCTACAGAGTTGCCAAACCATGGGGTGAGGTTCAGAATCTGTTTACCCCCCAGGATCTGCCATCTAGAAGCTGTGTGACCTTGTGCCAATTGTTTCCCCTCTCTGTGACCATTTCCTAACCTGTGAGATGGTGCTAAACACAGAATCTTCTAGCGAGGATCAGGGAGGTGCAAGGCAGAAGATGTACACAGGGCCTAGCACAGTGGGGACAGTCAGTAAATGCTGGCTGCTATTACAGTACTAAGGTCCATGTTGCTATTTCCAAGCTGTCGTCCCCTCCCACCAGTCTCTGCAGCCAGCCAGACAGGGAGAGATGACAAAAGCCAGGCAGGGCCAAAGGGCCCAATTCTCTGTTCTTTTAATAAAAATAAAGACAGCCCTTAGACATCCTTCTCCTGTTCATTGTTCTGCCAGGGCAAGCAGCAGGCTCAGTTCCTCCTCGGACTTGCAAAGTTCCTTCCTTTCTTTCCCCTCCCCTGTCACATTTCCTTTATCTAAATCCTCAGCTATGAAAGGGCATATCGACAGCCAGGGGCATTATCTGGTAGAGGGGACCTTTTCCTCGGGTGTCTCTGAGATAAGGCGTCTTATCAGCCCCCATGTCAGGGATGGTGCCAAAGCATTCTAATCATTGAGAGAGACATTTTTCCCCCTCCCTCTCCCCCTTTTTATTATTAAAGTCACAAAAGACCTTGAGCTTATAAACAGTCAGATTTTGCAGATAGGGTTTCAAAATGAGTAGTGCTCCCTGGATGATGGCCCCTGGCCCAGCCAAGAGCATAACCAGTCTGTGTAGAGGTTCCGGGAGGCTGGCTTTCTGCAAATGAAACAGAAGTAAGGGGGAGGGTGGTCACAGGCCCCAGTCCTGGCCTAGGTTTGCTGTGTGACCTTGTGCAGAATGCTTGGCTTCTCTGGGCCTCAGTCGTTTTATCTGACAATAACCAACTCGTTGGTGTGGCCACTCATTCGACACCTATTTATTAGATGATTACTCTTTGCCAGACACTGGAAAGAGAGAGAGAAATAAGACACTGCCCTTACCTCTCAGAAACTCACAGCCCGATGGAGAGAGACAGACATGAAAATGGGCATTTACAACTTAGTGTGATTAGGGCTGAGATGGGAGACACCCAGAGAAAGGGACAAATGAGACAGCCCTAAAACCAACAGGGGTAAGGCTGGGGGTGCTGTGGGCAGAGGGCTGCATGTCCCCAAGGTTGGGAGGTATGAGGAGCTGTCTGGAGGGAGGGCCAGGCCAGAAGGTCAGGTTGCTTCCGAGGCCAGAGAGGTGTTAAGGCCCAGGAGGACTCTGAGTTGTCTTATAGATGAAGGGATGATTCAGGTACTGAGAGTGGTGGCCCACTCGCCCATCCCAGACCTGCCCCAGCAGCAGGAAGCCATGTAAAGGGAGGAAACCCCTCCTGTCCAAGGGTGACAGTTTCTCCAGCAGGGCCTTCCCTGCTGGGCTTCCAGAGGCAAGAAAAGGGATGACATAACAGCTGCCCTTAGAAAAGCTGAGCCTGAACTTGTACTGTCTCCTCGTGAAACTTCCCCAGACCCCATGAGCTCAGCTGGTGGCCCTGCTTGGCTGCTAGAGCTGCCTGTGAAAGAGTTCCCAGTGAGGGGCAGCTGGTGGGGCCTCACAGATGCAGTCCCAGCCTACGCTTTTCCACCTCAAGCTGCAGGGACGTGTGGCCCACGGAGTTGTGGGCCTGGCAAGGGCTGGGCTGCTGGTCCCTGACACCTGGTGAAAGGATGGATGGAGGACTGGACATGGCCAGGACCCAGGCAGATAATGACCTGGGGGATCATGGGGTGACTTTCACAGTCTGAAGAGGGGCAGTTGCCCACCTGGGGTCACATGCAAGTACCGGGAGTGTGAGAGGTTCCAGGCTTCCAGCCCAGGTTGCGTTTGCACCCTGGGTCCCTCGCCTCCCTCCTTCCAGCCTGCTCGGCCCAGCCTCTGGGCAGTAGCAGAGCTCAGTGGTGAGGACCAGGCTCTCCAGCCACTGCCTGCTGGGTGGCCCCAGGTAGGGGTTGCCGTCTTCAGGTCTGAGTCCCATCTGTCAAGCAGGGGAGGGCATGGGTTGGCTTTTTCCAGCTTTCCCCACTGACCCTCACCCCTGCATTAGGGTGGTAAGACTGGCATGGAGCAGGAGGTGGAAAGGGCTGTCACCTTCCAAATGTGCCCTGGGGGACAGCCTGTGCGTGCAGGGAGCGTGTCCCAAGGTGAACAGTGTATTTATGTGTTCCAGTGAGAGCATATGTGTCATGTCTGGGTGGGCAGAGCACACCCACATGCCTGGGTGTGTCCTCAAGGCTGGTGACCAAGGATGTGACAGAGGGGGCTCAGGCCTGCTCCTGCCACCTGCTCACGTCCCAGGTCCCCAAGGAGCTGTGCCACGTTCCGCAGTCAAGGACTTTCATCCCTGCAGTAAGTCCCACTTCACTCCCTTTTTAAGCTGTATAATTTCTGCCTGATTGTAATGGCATATTTTAAAATTACCAGAAATCAAAGCCAGGAAGTGGATACTGCAGCTTTTTATTGCTTCACTGTGTTAGGCTGGCGACTGGGGGAAGGGGAGGAGAATCACCCCCCTCCCCCACAGCCATCCCCCACTTTTCTCTCTGTGTCTTTTTTTTTTTTTTTTGAGACAGTAATAGGAGAAAATTGGTTTTGAAACTGAATAAAAGTCCCTTTCAGAGGAAATCATTTCTTTCAGGGTACCTTTGCTGAAAGTAAAATAGAGCATAATGAAAGGTGGTTACGTGATTGTCTTTCATTTACCAAGAGGCCAGGACAGACAGGAGGCTGCCACCATCTCGGGGAAATACAAGATTGGAATAATTGCGCCGTAACAAGGAGCTTGTTGTGAAATTAGTATCTTAAGAAAGTAGTGAAAAAAGGCTTTTCCTCATGAATACTTCATTATTAGAAGAAAGCGGCAGAATTTAGGGCTCCAGACACCTGTTTAGTATTAAATAACTTCCCTTTCTTCCCTTTAAACAGACTCCCTCTCCCTTTTCCTTCTCTTTTTAAACCATCACAAGGGTGGAGGTGACCCACTTGGGACGGTGGGCGGGGTGGGGCAAGACGGAGTTAGGGCGCCTGGTTAGGTTGAGCTCACACCTGGCCCCACCTTCTCCTTAGCAGAGAGGAAAGAAGGGAGGAGGGAGAGGGGCCCCTACTGCTGGGGAGCCCAGTGGCTCAGGCATTTCCTCAGCAGGGCAGTGCACTCTGGCATCTGGTTCTGGGAGTGAGTTAGCATGGAAGCCACACGTGAGCTGTCACGTAAGGGGAACAGAGCTCTGCCTGGCAAGGTAGAGCTGCTACAGGTGACCCTGCCCTTTCCACTTGGGCAGGAGGGGTGGAGGAACTCAGACAGCTACAGCGATCCTGGGGGCAGGGCAGCCTTGATGGCCTGTGGAGAATGAGCGGCAGCGGCCGGCCGTCAAGGTTGCAGCCCCCTTGATGGGCTGAGGGATCTGCTCACAGGGTGTCCTGAGAGAGCTCGGGTCTGCCATCAGCAGAAAGACAGCCAGCCTTGGAGCTCAGAGGGGAGGATCTTATCTGATTTGGGCATATCAGGGCAGCCCACAGGAGGCAGTGACCCACAGGTCGAGCAGGCCAGGGGCACACAGGACTCGTCAGCTTCAGCCCTGTCATGGTAGAAATCTACCACTCAAGAGACTTGTGTTCTTTCCCTTCCTGGAATGCCAGGGATGAGCCTCCAGTGCCTCAGTGTCCCTATCTGTCAGGTGAAGGAGAAAGGGTAGCTGCTTTGAAAGTCGCCAGTGTGCTGCAGGATTCTGGAGGGGTGGTGGGCAGTGGATGTGGAGCAACCGAGTGACCAACACCTCATCTCCCACCTCACAGGGACCCTGCCGCAGAGCGTGCCCTAGTGGGGGCCCCCGGCTCAGCCATGCTGGCCTGTCTGCAGAGGACCCAAAACCCACCGGGCCAGCACCTGGCCTGCCCGAGCAAGAGCCTGGAGCTGCGCAAGTGTGAGTAGGAGCCCTCCTCCGCCTCCTGTCCCCTTCTCTTCCATTGCCTGCTGTTGGCCCGCAGGGGCTGCTTTCTGTTCCCAGGCCCATGGGGCAGGCCCCAGTCCAACAGTGCCATTCACCCCAGTGAGTCCTTGCACCATGGTCCCGTCTTTGTATTTTTATTAGCATGTTTGCAATTCATTGTGGGAAATTGGTACGTGTTCACAACACATCCTAACACTTTTTTTTTCATTCCATTCCCTCCTCCTTCCCTCCTCCCTTTATCTCTTGGCCCCTTTCCATGGTCCTGTCTTGGAGTCTTGTGTCCCTTCCATCACCCTCCCTAGGACCCCTGCTAGGCATTTGCCTGTGCTCTGCTGCTTTTTGTGTTCCTCCTCCACTGACCTCCTTCCCTGCAGCCTTCTCTGTCCGCAGCTGGCACCAGGGCTCACCCTCTCCTCTCCCATTTCACCACACGCCATGTCTATCTTGCTCACCCTCATTTTCCTGCATTGGCACAAAATAGGATGGTATGGAAGCAAAAATAATCCCAAATGGGGCCCCAGCCCGGGGCCTCATTCACTACGTGACCTTGGGCATGTCTTTCTCCTCTACTCTTGCTTTTCTGTGTGTCATTTTAGGGAGCCAAACTTGGTGACCTACATGGATCAGTCCTCCTTGACCATGTAGCAGCAGAGTCCCAAACCTTCCAGTGTTTTCAGCTACCAAAAGGCTTTTTAAAAAAAACTTTTAAAGAACCCAGTATAGTTAAAAACAGACTTTCATAAAAACCTGGATTTCTAGTGTATTTTGAAAAAAACTCAGAGGATCCAGTCGCATAAACCTGTGATGCTGTATTGCAGCTTAGCCCAGTGAAGGGGCTGTCCTGCTCCAAAGCGCCACAGCCCCCCACCTCCCTATTGCCGCCCTATAACCCAGATCAGTTGCGGTTTATCATTATGTTTCCATTGTTGCTTTTTTTTCCCCTTGCATTTTAAATGTTTATCTTTACGGTGACATTCTTGTTGCCCAGTACACTAAAGGAAGGGGTACAGAGGCAAAAGCCTAGCCCTCCCAGAGGCGGCTGATATTGTCAGCTTCCTGTGTGTTCTCCCTGATGTTTTATATACATCCCAGCAAATGTGTAGATACCCAGATTTTACCCTGTCCCGCACCTCACTTTTTCACTTTACAATCCATCCTGCATGTCAGCTTCTAAAGAGCTTCCATTTTCCTTATCCACGTAGTTTTCCCTAGCGAGGGTAAACCCTAACTTATGTGGCAGCCCTCTCTTTACACTGTACCCAGTGCCATCACAAGTGATGCAGCAATAAGCCCAACATGCCTCACAGGGTGTGAGTGAAGTGCAGGGTAAATTTCTGGAAGTAGAAATGCTGGGTGAAAGGTAACGTGTTTGTCATTTGGATCGTTGTGGTCTGACATCTTTCGACGTCATACCTGTGGACCTGCCGCAGCACTGTGCAGGAGGACCTGTTTCCCACACTCTCTCCATCATGACATCACAGTAGACCTGGAGGTTTGGTTCACCTGAGCAATGAGAAGAGGATCAGAGTGTAGCTGTACTTTAACACAAATGAGGTCAAGCATCTTTTCATGTTTGTTCATGTTTGAACTGTTGTTTCTTTAAAGAATCTACTTCTTGGTTCATCTTTTCACTTGAGTGGTTATTGTTGTCCTTCCTTATTGATTTGTAGGAGGGTTGTTTTTTTGTTTTTTTTTGTTTTTTTTGTTTTTTTTTTGGAGATAGGGTCTCACTATGTAGTATAGGCTGGTTCTGAACTCATTATATACCCTAGGCTGGCCTGGAGTGTGTGGTGATCCTCTTGCCTCAGCCTCGTGAGTGTTGGCATTACAGGCGTGCAATGTAGGAGCTACTTGTGTAGGATAGAATTAGACCTCTGTCTGTCTTATGAATTGCAGATGTTTTTTGTCCTTTGTCTTTGGTTCTGCCGTGGAGAAGCTTTCTTTGGGAAATGAGTTGTCAGCATTTCCATTAGGGCCTTAGATTTTGCAGCATACTTAGAATGTCCTTCTCAGGCTGAGTTGTTTTTCTGTTGTGTTGTTTTGTTTTTTGTTTTCGAGACAGGGTCTTGTAATTCATCTGGTGTAAAGTGTGAGGGGTGGATTCAAGTGTCTTGAAATATCAGTGCATTGGTTTTTTAATTATTGTAGTCTTATTAATACATTTAAAATTTTAACAGTTTTATTAAAATATGATTTACTTACCATTTAACCATTTGAAGGAATTCAATAGTTTTAGTGTATTCATCAAATGATGCAAACATCACCACAGTTTTTAATTTAATGGTACTGGGGATTGAATCTAGGGCCTTCACACTGTAACATCTTCAGTCCTTTTTTATTATTTTATTTGTCTTGAGACAACGTCTCACTAAATTGCCTAAACTGGGCTTGAACTTGTAATCTTCCTGCTTGGGCATTCCAGAATGCCGGGATTACAGTCATGCACTGCCACATCCAGTTTACCTGAGTCAATTTTAGAGCATTTTCATAACAAGAAACTCCATATCCATCAGCAGCTACCCCCTTAACTCCCCTCCACACACATACCCCTTCTCTATATATAGACTTCCCAGTTTTGGACTTGCCTGAGGGTAGACTCATTGTATGTGATCTTCTGTGAATGGCTTCTTCCACTTAGCATAATGTTTTCAAGGCTCATCCATGTTGTATCATGTATACGTTTTAATATTTGATAGTCCTCGTTACTTCTTGTTATTGCCACACCTCCCACCAAATTTCCCTGTCTGCTCCATGTATTTTACTGCCTGGACTAGAGAATCCACTTACCTAGGTACAAACAAAGATCCTGCCTGCATTTTTACTGGGATTGCATTACATTTACAGATGAATATAGGCAGAAATGTTTTGATAATGGCATCTTTTCCTCTAAGAACATGATGTGCCTGTTTGTTCAGACTTCTTTTTGTGTCCCTGAGGAACTTTTTAATATTTGCTTCATTTAGATCTTGTACATTTTTTGACCATGTTTACCTCTGGATAGTTTGGCTTGATTAGTCTTTTCTTCCATAAATGGAGGTTGTTTGTATGAAGGCTATTAACTTCTGCCACCTTATTGAATTACTTTATTGTGAATAATGTTTTTCAATTTAGTGTCTTGGGTTTTCTGGTTAAACCTGCAAATGATAATTTTGTCTCCTACTTTGTTTTATGCCTTGATTTCTTTGTTTTGTTTAATAGAGTTGGCTACTATCCTTGGAACAATGAAAATAATAGTGGTGGTAGCAGACATTCTTCCTTTGTAGCTTCAAGACTTCCCCATTAAGCAAATGCTGGCTTTGGGACAGGTATTTTATTAGGTTAAGTCAGTCTCCATCTATTCCTGTTTTATTAAGGGGTTGAAAAAAATTAAGAATGGACTTTGGAACTTTGCCAAATGACTTTTCAGTGTTTATGAAGATGAACATATGGCTTCTCTCCTTCAATCCATTAATATAGTGACATTAATAGATTTCTTCATATTGAGCCGTCCTTGCATTCTTGGTCAGTCTCCACTTGCTCATGGGAAACATTTCTTTATAATGTACTTGCTGACCTGGGTTTGACTTGAGATTTGTGTGTCAACTTCATCAGAAAGGTTGTTTTTGAGTTTTCTGTTTTTGTGTTGGGTTTTAGCCTTTCCTTCTTTACCTGTGCTCTTGAGCAGTTTGATTAGAAATGGAACTATCAGTTCTTTAAAGGCTGGCTAATCCATGTGAAACTGGGCTAGTGTGTGTATTGGAGTGAACCAACAGCTCTTTGGGGTTTTGTTTTTTGTTTCTTGTTTTTTGTTTTTTCTTTTTGTGGCACCGGGGAACGAACTCACAACCTTGCGCCTGCCAGACAGGCGCTTAAGCCACTGAACCAAACTCCCAGCCCTAGTTTTTTGAGGCAGGGTCGCACTATGTAGCTCAGGCCGGTCTTGTGCTCGGCATGCATTGTAGACCAAGCCGGCCTCAAACTTACAACGCTGCTCCTACCTCAGCCTCCCAAGTGCTGGGATTAAAGGTGTGCACCACCATGCCCAGCTTCTCCATGTTTCTTGATTAGGTTTGTTAGGTATTATCTATATTCTTTCCACAAAGATCCATCTTGGGTATTTATTAGTAATTACCTTTCCCTAGTTTCTAATTTTTTAATTTATGTTTTTATTAAACCCTTTCTTTTGCTCTTCAGTTTTTTAAGTTCTTGAGTTAAAGACTTAAACCATTATACTGACAAAACAAAAAAGGGAAAAGTTGAGCTATTAAGTTTGAGCATTTTTTAAAAATAACAGTACTGGGGATGAAACCCAGGGAGCTACATCCCCAACCCCTTTAAAATTTTTGTTTTGAGATAGGGTTTTGTTAAGCTGCCCAGGCTGACCTTAATCCTCTAGCCTCAGCCTCTCATGTTGCTAAGATTACAAGTGTGTGCCACCATGCCCGGCTTTTGTGCACTTCTTTAGCTATATTCTATAGGCTTTAATATGGAATGTTTTCAAATTCATTATTTTCTAGATACTTTATAATTTTGATTATTTCATTGACCTGAGACTCCTTTGGGCCTCACCCATCAAGTAGTAGGTTCTTTATTTTGAGACAGGGTTTCACTATGTATTCCAGGCTGGTTTTGAACTTACTGTGTGACTCAGGTCAGTCACGATCTCCTGGTGATCTTCCTACCTCAGCCTACCAAGTGCTGGGGATTACAGGCATGCATCACCACTCCCAGCTGATATTTTGTATTTTTTGTGATTTCTAGCATTTCATTTTGCATTATGATCAGGGAATCTTGTCTTTCTCCTTTTTTGGAATTTATTGAAGTTTTCTTTGTGATACCATTAATAGTAATTTTTGTACGTTTTGTGGATATTTTTATGGGGACTAGAAAAGGTGTGGCTTTTATTTCAGGATTCAGAATTTGGTACAGGGCCAGGGGTATGGCTCAGCAGCACAAGCGCCTGCCTGGCAAGTGCCAGGTTCTGAGTTCAATTCCTGCTACAAAAAATAATAATAATTTGGTACATACCACTTCTGTCAGGTCTTCTATATATTTACTTACCTGTCATAGATGGAGAAGGGAATTAGACATTTTCTGCTAATGTGTTTTAATGTGTTTCTTCTTGTAGCACCTATAGCTTTGGCTTCATGAGTGATGAAGCAATGTTATTTAATGTGCTGCTATCAATACCTTAAATCTTCATGTGAATCGCATTCTTCTTCACCATACGTAAAACTTTCTGACCTGGATTCAGCATTACCAATTAAGATAGTAACCTCTTTTTTTTTTTTTAATTTAGATTTTTCTTGAAATCTACCAATCCTTCTATCTCAACATTTCCAAATGACTTTGTTGAGGTGTGACTCATCTATACAGTTGGGCCAGCTTTGTGATTTTTTTTCTTTAAATAGAGTTTAGTTGTATCGTGCTTTGTGTTTAAAAGCCTCTCACTGTGTGAACTGTGTTCTCTGTTTTGTGTACCTACTAGTCATAAGGTAGGTTGGTGTTTTGTTCTAGTGGAGTGACTTGACATGATTCTTTAGTTCTTTATTTATTCAGAAGAGTATCTCTTTCTTTCCCTGAGATGAACAAAATAGTGAAATTAGTGTGCTTCATTTTTCTCTCCACACATTTTCTTAGAGTTAACTTTATCTTTTTAGACCTCTGTTACTGACATCAGCTTTAAATGATATCTTTTGGTCCCGGGTATTACTGATGAGGATAACAATATACTCTTCCATCCCCCTGTTCCCCTTTCCCTTCCAGCATTAGTAACACCACTGCTGTATTCTCAGGCTTTCTAATGTTAGCATTTGACCCCCTCACTGCGAGTCTCGCATTTGTTTTATTCTCAGTGCCCTGGATAACTAAAGTCGGTGCTCACCACCAATTCTTCTGCCTGAGCTCCCCCTATCCAGTGTACTGGCCAGGAAGGCCACAGGGGACCAGATCTCACTGCTCCCACACATCAGAGTGATCTATCTGTTCCCTTTCTACTCAATGTGGATTTTGTAGACCTTGTTCTAATGCATGTTGCCATCAAGAAATTGAAGCTGATTTTTCCTCCTTGATCTTTCTGTGTTTTTCATATCCATTTACTTTACTAAGATGTGTCTTGAGGTTGACCTATTTGGAGTCCATTTTTCCCTGAAACACAGTACTGTGCCCCTGGGACATACAAATCCCAGGTTTGGATTATTTCCATTTCCTTCTTTGGGTGATTCAGCTAAATCTAGATTGGCTGTCTTCATCTGCCTTTCCCCATGGATCTTCTGAAAAAACTCCCTACTTCCTTTTACTCACTTTTCTTCCTGTTTTTTCAGCACCCCCTTTTTTCTTTATGCTTGTTCTGATCTCCCTTTACTTTGACAACAAAGTTTTTTTCCTTCTACTCTTGTGTATCTACTCTGTGTTTCTGCTTTAGCTTACTTTTTTCCTTCATGTTAAAATATTTGGTTGTAACTTGCATCTCTTCTGTAGCTACAATCTTCCGATGGAAGTGTTTTTTGCTTACCACAACTTACTTTATGCTTCACCTTAATTTCATTTTCTAGTATCTTTTATTCAGGTCTCATGCTTATCCATTATGGATTATTCATCTTGGAAAGAAGTGGGGTTTTTTTCCAAGCCCAGATATTTGCAGGAGGTTTAGGTTGAGAATGACCAGGGTGAACCAGGTGTGGTGGCGCACGCCTTTAATCCCAGCACTCAGGAGGCTGAGGTAGGAGGAGCGTTGTGAGTTCGAGGCCAGCCTGGGCTACAACGCGAGCGCAAGGCCCACCAGAGCTACACGGTGCGACCCTGCCTCAAAAAACCAGGGCTGGGAGTTTGGCTCAGTGCCTTAAGCGCCTGCCCTGGCAGGCGCGAGGTTGTGAGTTCAATCCCCAGTACCGCAAAAAAAAAAAAAAAAAAGAAAGAAAGAAAAGAAAATGACCAGGGCTAGCCAAACATGGTGGCACACCCTTGTAATTCTAGCACTCAGGAGGCTGAGGCAGGGGGATTGTTGCAAGTTCGAGACTGGCCTGGGCTACAAAGTGCGTTCAAGGCCAGCCTGAACTGCTTAGCGAGACCCTGTTTCAAAAAGACGAAAAACAACAACGACCAAAAAAGACCAGGGCTATGTCCTGGGCCAGTGGGAATTTTTCTTATTAGAACCCAGGGTTTCATAGGTGTATTCATTCATCCTTTATTTTCCTCTACTTGCCTCAGAGTCAAATAGGTTCCTGCAAATAATGGCTTCTGTGGTTTCTTATGTAGCCCAATCTCTTCCACCCTTCTGAAGCATCTGAGTCTGTCACCAGCTGAGGGCAACCCCCCTCTTCACTGCTCCAAATAAAGGGTTCAGGTTTTGTACCTCAGGTGTACCGCTCCCCTTTGGGAAGTGCATGCTTCTGGCTCTGAAATCTACAACCACAACACCTTTTCTCTGCTTTCTTTCTCAGCCTCACCCAACCCCTGCTGCTGTGGCAGCCTCTCTACCTCCTTTGTTGGTTTAGGGATTTAATAGCCTCACTGTATTCCACTGCACGAGGAATAACGTATTTTACTATCCCCTCGTTGATGGACACTTTCGTTGTTTCTAGTCTCTCACTACTCGGAACATCTTTGTGCAAAGTTATCTGTGCAGAAGAATTCTGCCAGGAGGTACTTGCTGTCTCAAGGGACCTTGCATCTTAACCTCTGATTGCTACTGTTCAGCTGATAGAGCTCCCTACCTCCCCTCTCTGCCACCAGCTGGCTGAGGCAGGAACTTGGCTTTCTAGCTGGGGCTAAACTTTCCTTCTGTTCCTAGGCCAGAACTGGAGAGCAGAGAGGGTGTTCACAGATGTCCTTCTTGCCTGCCCACTCATCCTTTCACATCACTGCACTTACTGGAAAAGACACCAACTCCGCCTGTAATTGAAGAGCACAGGAAAGAGGCAGGCAGGAAAAGAGATAAGCAAATTGAATTGGGTGCCCTGCTGCCAGTCAGTGCCTGGACACTGGGTCAAGGAGGCTCCTGCTTTTTCCTTCTGGGCATGACTCTAGGGTGATGGAGCCCTCTTTTCCCTGTTACCCTGAGTAGAGCCATGACAGAAGGGCTGGCCTGAAACTTTGGTCTGTGCTGTTTCTCACCAAGGAAGAAAGGTCTGGAGCAGGCCTCGGGCAGAGTAATCTTGGACAAGTTGATCACTCTCCTGGGACCTGTGTTCCTGTTCTATAAAGTGAAGATCAAATGAGGGGGACCAAAGAAGCCATCCAGCTCAGACCATCTGTGATTAGAATGTCAGAAGCTCAGCTGCAGAGCGTAGGGAACAGTCCAAGATACACTCTCAAATCTCCTTTTTCTGTAATGGGGGACCAGAGCTGTAACAAGGGCCAGCTGCATGTGAGCCCAGGGTATGGCTGGTGACCTGGAAAGATAGTACTGTGGTCAGACTGGACAGAGAAACCAGCTGCACAGGTCTGGGCTCTGGACTGCTATGGCCTATCCCAAGGGACTTCAGAGAGGGACCTGGAGAGAAAGAAAGATTTTAAGGAGAGGGAAAATCCATTCCTTTCCCCTACCTCAGGTCTGAAGCTCCTCCCAGCTGGCCAGAGTCCCAGGGTCTCAAACAGGACCTGCCCACCCTGGGACAGAAACCTGTTTATCTCAGCAGCTCAGGACCTTCCCCACTAATAAATATTTGACTTTCTCATCGTGGTGCTATATACAAACTGAGTCATACACTGCTAAAAATAAGGCTGTGCAGAGAGTCCTGGAGAGGCATTGTGGGGGCCAGGGTGGGGGCTGATTCAGGGCCTGAGCCTCTTCTGTGACCAGGAGGCAGCCTTGAGTTCCCACCATCCTCTCCTGGTAAGCAATACAGCTGCTCCTCTATGGGGAGGGGAGCACACCCCCTTGTCTTCCTTCCCGAGAGCCCACAGGACATGATCTTGGGAACTGAGATAGGTCTAGGGTCAAACCCTGGTTCTGGGTGTGCCCCAAATGGGGCACAGGTGTGAACTTGGACAAGTGGGTGACAGGGCCTCAGTTTCTTCCACGACATGGGAATAAGGATAAAAGGAGAGAACACCCCACCCCCAGGATTTGGGAACTACCACTTTACCCCTAGTCCCCAGTGTCCATGCTCATTAGAGGACAAGAGGTTCCCTAACCCATTTCTTGTCTCAACTGATGAGAAACTTCTGATGTCATGTAACCCAGGATCATCAGGGAGCAGCCCGTCCCGGTCCCACCTCCACCCTGGCCCCACTCCAAAGTCCTTCACTACCCACCCTCCCACCAGGACTGGAGCCGCTGCTGAAATGGAGCTCAGCACGCGGGCATTCCTGCAGGGGCTGCTGCTTCCAGCCACACTAATAAAACACAGGAGAAAAAGGGCAGTTTAAAATTCCAATAAAATTAAAAACAAATCCTGGGCCACACAGCAGATTCAATTACACAGCTGTTGTTGAGTGCAGCCGGGGGGTGGGGGAAGGTCCGGTGCTGCCCCTGTGGGAAGCAGCCTGGGAAAGGGCAGAGGCTTGGGGTGCAGGGCCAGGAGAGGGAGGATGGACTAAAGAATCCACTCAACTTAAAGAAAATAAGCTGTGAGCTAACCAGGAGGGGAGGCAGCTTCCTTCATCTAGCACAAAGCGTCAAGCCCCAATCCATTGCCATAAACTTGAGGGTGGACAGTATCAGTAGGAGCACAGATCCAGATCACTGCCTGTTCACACTGATGCAGTGAAAAAGTCAGTGAGAAGGTGTAAGGATCAGGCCAGGTATGGTGCTGCAGGCCTGTGATCCCAGCACTCTGGGAGGCTGAGGCAGGAGGATCACAAGATCAAACCCAGAGTGGACAATTTAGTGAGAGCTTGTGTAAAAATAAAAAGCTGGGGACCTAGCAAAGAACTTAGGTTCAATCTCTGCTGCTGAAAAAAAAGCAAAAAGGTATAAGGTATGAGAAAAGGAATGAAACTAGTTGCATCAAAATCCCAAGAGAATAAGTCTTCAACAAGATTGTGAAGATCAACATATAAACACAATTATTTTGTACAATGGCGGCTGGTATACTTGTGCAGAACAGACATCTTCAGCCTTGTAAGCCATACAGCCTCTATTATAATTTAGCAACACTCATGCTCTAGTAGACAAATAGCCAAAAGCCTACATAAATAAATGGGCACAGCTGTGTTCCAATAAAACTTTACTGACAAAGGTAGGCAGCAGGTGAAATGTGGTCCCATGTGCAGCAATTTGTGGACCCTTGCTTTCCACCAATAAGAGTTGGCAAATCCATATTATAAAGATGCTATTACAGTGTTTTTTTGAAACGATACATAATTCACATACTGTGCAATTCACCCATTTATACTATACTATTCAATAGTTTTTTAAATATATTCGCAGAATCATGCAATCATCACCACTATTAAGTTTAAGAACATTTCATCATCTCCAAAAAGTACTCCCAAATTTATTAGCAGCCATTTCTCCCCAACCTTCTTGGCCTCAAGCAATCACTAAACTATTTTGTGTCTCTGCAGAATTTGTTCTTCTGGACAACTCACACAAATGAACTCATGAAATATGTGACATTTTATGACCAGTTTCTTTTCCTTAACATTTCCGAAGTTCACCCACTTTATAGGATATATCAGCACTATTCCTCCTTATTGCTGAATACTCCATTACATGGATATATCATGTTTTATTTATATATTTATCAATTGATTTAAATACATGGGGTGTTCCCCCCCACTGATTTGGCTATTAAGAATGCTATGAACATTCATGTGTGTGTTTTTGTGTGGACATGTGTTACCATTTCTGTTGTGTGTACACAAACAAGGGGAATTACTGGGTTATATACTGTTTAGCTTGTTGAGGAAGTGCCACTGTTTTCCAGAAAGATTGTACCATATTACATTCCTACTAGTAGTGTATGAGGATTCTAATTTCTCCGCAGCTTCACCACCATTTGTTGCTATCTTTTATTGTAGTCATCTTAGTGGGTATGAAGTAGTGTTTCAGTGTGCTTCCATTTTCCTAATGACTAAGGATCTTGAAGATCTTGTTATGGGCTTATTGGCCTTTGTCTATCTTTTAAGAAATTTTTTACTCAGATCCTTTGCTTATTTGAGTCTGTTGTCTTGTTCTTACTAAATCATAAAAGTTCAAGTTGGGCATAGTAGAGCATGCCTGTAAATCCCAGCCTTCTTGAGAGACTGAGGCAGGAAGAATCCAAGTTCGAGCCCAGTTCCAGCAACTTAGTGATTTAGGGACACCCTTATCTCAAAATTAAAAATAAAATTTAAGAGAAGTGGGAATGTAGCCCAGTGCAAATGTCCTGGGTTCAACTGTAAGTACTAAAAAAAATCTTATATTCTAGATAAAAGACATGCGACATACACAGGATTTGCAATTTTCTCCCATTTTGGGGTTCCCTTCTTCACTTTCTTCATGGTATCTTTTGAAGCAAAAAGCTTTCAGTTTTGATAAGTGTCTTTTGTGGCTTGTGTTTTTGATGTTTTATTTAAGAAGGCTTTGTATAACCCAAGGTCATGAAGACATTCTCTTGTGTTTTCTTATAAGAGCTTTCTAGTTTTTGCTCTTCTGTTTAGGTCTTTGGTAAGTCTTGAGCTAATTTGTGTATGGTGTGAAGGAAGAACTCCCTTGTTTAGCATGCCAGTATCTAGTTATCTCACCACCGTTTAAAGAGACCAATCTTTGCTGTACTGAGATATTTTGGAACCCTTGGCAAAAGTCAACTGACGGTAAATGTGAGGTTTATTTCTAGATTCTGGATACCACTAACATGTCTATCTTTATGCCACTACCACAATGTCTTGATTTTTTTCAGCTCTGTCCTTCTTAAGCATTGTTTTGGCTATTCTGAGTTCCATGAATTTTAGGATCAGTTTGTCAATTTCTGCAGAGAAGCCAGCTGAGATTCTGACAGATTGCAATGGGTCTTTAGATCTGTTTGGGGAACATTGTGTCTTAATAGTAACATTGTGTCTTCCAACCCATAAACTGCCCATTTATTTTTATCTGCCCATTTATTTTTATCATTTTCAGATTATAAATGTTGCTGTTTTGTTAAAATGTGTAAGTATTCTTTTAGTTGCTGTTGTAATTTGTTTGTTTGGGGGTGGGAAGCCGCTAGGGATCAAGTCCATAGCCTTGTGCATGCAAGGGGAGTGCTCTACCATTGAGCCACATCCTCAGCCCTGGAATTGTCTTTTATTGTTAGTTTTCTTTTGGGGTGGGTTTTTTTTGTTTGTTTGTTTGTTTTGTTTTGTTTTGTTTTGTTTTGTTTTTGTACTGGGAATTGAACTCACAACCCTGCACTTGCTAGACAGGCGCTGTGCTGCTGAACTACATCCCCAGCCCTCGAATTGTCTTCTTCATTCCATTTGGTCAGTGTGAGTTTATAGAAAAACAATTAATTTGCATATCGTGGCTATGTATTCTACAGTCTTGTAGAACCTGGTTATTCTAACAGTTTTTGTTATTAGTGAATAGAGATGGTTTTACTTCTAATATGTCTTCTATTTCTTTTCCTTATCTAACGCTTTGGCAATTGATGTTTCCTTCAGTGCAGTGTTGCAGAGAAGTGGCAAGAACAGACAGTTTTGTCTGATTCTGCATTTTAGAGGGAAAGCATTGGTCTTTTACCATTGGGTATGAACTCAGCTGTGGATTTTTCAGTTTCTTGAATGTGATTATTTTGAAAGGGTATAGATTGGGCAAATGCTTTTTCTGCGGACACAGATCTGAACATATGGTAGCTGCCCTTTATCAATATGGCACATTAGGTTGACAATTTGGTGTTGAACCACCCTTGCATTCTTTGGGTAAGTCCCACTTGGTCAGGGGGTATAGTCCTTTCTGTACACTGCTGGGTTTGGTTTGCTCATATTTTGACTTTTCCATCTACATTCATAAAAGTTATTGATCCATAGTCTGTAAGAGAGCTCTTTAGTTGTGGTATCAGGGTAATGCTGGCCTTGCAGAATTTGTAAGTGTTCTCTGTTTTGTTTTGTTTTGTTTTCCCCAGAAGTTTGTAAAGAACTTGTATTAAATCTTCTTCAAATGCTTGGTAAAATTCAGCAGTGAAACTATCCTGACTGACACTTTTAATTGTGGGTAGTATCTTGATCAGTCAATCTCTTGTTAAAGATCTCTCCAGATCTCCAATTTGTTAAGCCCCTTTGGGTGGTTTATAATTAGGAATTTGTTCACTGCATCTAAGTTATGATATGCAACTTAAAATTGTAGTGAAATGGTCCTGAGTTTGATCTCAAGTATCACAAAATAAAATTATAATAAAATAGACAAAAGATCCAAATAACCTTTACAGAGAAATTAAAATTTATTCAATGATTTTTTTCACTATTAGGGATGTAACCAGGGCTTTGGGCATGTTGGGCAAATATTGTACTGTTCTACTGAGCTACCTCTCTAGCTCTTACTTGTTTTTAAATAGGGTCTCAGTTTCCCAGTCTGGTTTTGAACTTGTGATCCTCCTGCCTCAGCCTCCTGAGTAGCTGGGATTCTAGTTGTTTGCCATCATGTCCAGACAAATTAAAAGATTTAAGTAAACTTAGAAATATGTCAGGTGTAGGGGCAGCAATTCAATCTGGAAAAAAATCCAATTCAATCCCTACCTCCTAGCCATTTGTGCGTTTGTGTGTAACTTGAAAAGCTGTTTTGAAGCAGATACTGAAGAATGGCCACAGCCCTTCCAACAAAGAAATAAGGGACAGGTTAAGGGGCTAGTACTGCCATGGCTTAAGATTGGGACAGAGGGACAGCAAAGAAAGCAGAACACCTAGAAATTGAACTACATGTGAGAGTCTAAGACACCGCAGTGCTACACATCAGTGGGGATTCATATGCAATGCAGGGGCAACTAGTTATCCAGAGGGAGTAAGGGACAATGGAGCCCTGCCTCACACCATACACATTAAGGAATCCCAGCATATGGAAAGTATCTCATACCATTCATGGAAGAAAAGTGATAGTATCAGCCCAGAGTGGAAAGAATTTCCAAAATCAGGGAAAAGGCACAAATAAAGGAAAAGACAAATTGGGCCACATTACAATGTAGTAAGTCAAGATAAATGACAACAGAGAGAGGTATCTGCAGTATTTATCATGGACCAAGCTCCAGAATAGAGCCCCAGCTGTGGCCGCAGAAAGAAAGCAGCAGGAGTCGGCAGGGAGCTGGTGCTGGGTGGGAGAGGCTGAGAGCCAGAGATGGAGGATTGGACGTGGCAACGGCAGGAGGAGTCAGACTGAAGCAAATGTGGATGGAGACAGAAGTGGTATGTGACCAGGGAGAAGCGGGAGCAGTTCCAGAGCTGTGATGAAGTCAGAAGGGCAGGCAACCCTGTAGCAGGTAGAGATGGGGACTGTAAGGCCAGGAGCCTGGTCACAGGGAGAGGGAGGGATGATGGGCCCAAAGACAGAGCCCAAGGAAGGAAAACTGAGGCACCAGTTGGGGCAAGAAAGTCAAGCTGGTGAGGTGTAAGAATAACCCTCAGATGCACCTACAGGAATGCAGGGACAGCTCCAGCTGGGGCTCAGGATGAAGAAGGCCTACCATCTGCCTTTTTTTCCCCCCTTGTGCTGGGGATAGAACCCAGGGTTTCATTCATACTCAGCAAGCACTCTACCTCTCATGTGCACCCTCAGCCCTTTAAAAAAAATTCTGAGGCAAGGTCTCACTAAACTGCCCAGGCTGACCTCAAACTTGAGATCCTCCCGCCACAGCCTTCCACGTAACTGAGATGATAGATTTGTGCCATAATGCCCAGCACCTGTCTTTATGCACAGGGTATCCTTGAATGTCTGGGCATGCATGGCTCCACACATGTGCCCAAGCATCTTAAGTGTGTGTGTGTGTGTGTGTGTGTGTGTACACATGGATAAAGAATGACAGGGACTGGATTCCTGTGCCATGCTACTGAGATCCTATATGTCCATTGCCTGTTCAGCTTGAAAAGAGCTACAAAAAAGGTGGCAAACATTTTTTGAGCACCTGCTATGTACCAAGTCACCTGACATGCATGCTGTCATTTAATCATCACTCCTTCCCCCAGAGGAAGGAGGCCAGAAAGCTGTACTTTTCCTGAGGCCCTTAGCTGGGAACTGGGGCATCTGGATTCACCCCAGGGCCATGGAGCCAGGGCAGGCTGGGGTCCCTGGGACAGTCAGGAAGTACAGTCACCACTGCCACTCCTGAGGTCCCTCCCAGCAGAGGCCAGAGAACAGCTGTGTCTGCCCTGGCCCAGCAGGGCAACCTTCCCTGCCCCCCTCCTGGGCAACCTCATTAGGGATTCTGCCTGTGCCACCAGCTAATTAGTGTCATGTTAATTGAGCGTTCAGGAGGCAGCCACCTCCAAGGGCGGCGACGAAGGGGAATGCAGATGTGGGGTTGCTCCTTCCTGCAGGCTGGGAGGGTCTGTCCTGAAGCCCTGCTCACTCCTTGCTCCTCACTCCTCGCTGCCACCCAGACAATGCCCACTGGGACTTCCTGAGAAATGACTGCCAGGAGGA